>CAEFZX010030001.1:0-87440 GCA_903066825.1 Alfaro cultratus | reverse complement strand
GATGGATGATGGATGGATGGATGGATGGTTGGTTGGATGGTTGGTTCGATGGCTGGATGGTTGGATGGATGGATGATGGATGGATGGATGGATGGTTGGATGGATGGATAGTTGGATGGTTGGATGGCTGGATGGTTGGATGGCTGGATGGTTGGATGGATGGTTGGATGGTTGGATGGATGGTTGGATGGATGGATGGATGGTTGGATGGATGGTTGGATGGATGGATGGATGATGGATGGATGGATGGATGGTTGGTTGGATGGATGGTTGGTTGGATGGATGGTTGGTTGTATGGTTGGATGGATGGTTGGTTGGATGGATGGATGGAATTGGACTGAACTGAATAGAAAAGGTGGCTGAACCTTTTGCTGCCGCCCCTCTGTGTGATGCTGCCCGGGTGTTGAGCCGAACTGAGTCACTAAATTATCTTTAATTTCATTATTATTTTGGTTTTATCAGTTTAATCATTTCTGAGAATTTTTTTTTACCTTAAAATCAAGTAAAAATCCATATTTTTGGTTCTTTTCCTTCTCAGGCCTGAATTCAAATAAACAGAGCAAAATAAATATGTAATTCATTAAAACCTTATTAAGGAGCAACAGCCGTGATGGTTGATTGGATCACGTGGTACATGAGACAGTCGTGCACGCGCATTTTCGCGCACCGGCCGTGGGACTCGGAGCGGCGGCAGGAGGAGGAAGAGGAGGAAGAGGAGCTGCGTGTCTCCGAGTCTCCGGCTGGCAGGATGCGGCTCCGGACCGTCTCGGTTCTGCTGATGTCCCTCCTCGGCTCAGGTACGGAACCGCAGCTTTCACCGCAACATTCCCGGGATCCCAAAGTAACTTCCCATTTGGATTCTGAGACAAATCAGAGCTGCAGATGGAGAAACCAGTCTGAACGGTGATGATGTTTTCTGTTGGGATCCGGTCCGGTTCTGACCCGGTCCGGTTCTACTCGAACCTTTATTTCTGGTTCTGATTGTTTGTGGCTCTGCGCGCAACAACCAGGTGAGTTTAATCAGAAAATCTGCTGCAAATGTCGGAGAAAAATTAGCAGATTAATTTTAACTTCCATTTACAAACTAGAGGAAATACTGAACGATTCAAAACTAACAATAACAACTGAAACTTCGCATTTCAAATCTCGGCAATGATTTTGATTTCCAGCAGAAGAAGTTCTGGTAGTTTAAAAAAAAATAATAAAAGTGACAGCTGATGAGGGTTATGGACAGAGCAGCTTCTCATTATTAATCGCTTCTGGCGTTGAGGAAAAACAGAGGAACCGGGAAGGAACCGGGAAGGAACCGGGAAGGAACCGGGAAGGAACCGGGAAGGAACCGGGAAGGAACCGGGAAGGAACCGGGAAGGAACCGGGGGAATTCCTCAGTTATTTTTCCTCGCATCTCAAACTGAACATCCTGATCTTCTCTCCTCTCAGTCGCCTCGGAAACTCAGCGGTTAAAATCAGATTTTATTTTCAGTCAGTTGTCGGCGGGTCTGAAGAAACAGAAACAGACGCGAGTTAATTAAATGAAACAAAGATGATGACATAAATATGTCAGGAATCTCTTCACGTTCCAACACTAGTTTGGGTTTTTAATGAAGTGAAAAACATTTCAGACATTTTTAATGTAACTTTAATCGGTGTTGATGTTCTGAACTCTGAACCGTTTTAAATGAAGTTCAGCTGCTTTTGGATCTAAACACAAAGAGCAGAAACAGGCAGAGGGACAGCCTGGATCTGAGAAAAGTTCGGTTCAGAACCCACAGAACCTCCAGAACCTTCCCAGACCTGTCTGACCAAACTGAGAACCAGACTAGGAAATTTGCTTAGCTTTTTTTTTTTACCAAATTTTTTCACTTGGCTTCAGTTAAATAATAATTTCCAGATAAATTCTGAACCGTTAATTTACTTGGTTGTTTTGTAAACTTTTAGTTGAATAAAATTTGACATCTGTGTTAAAACTCTTTAATTATTTAGCCGTTTATATTCATGCTGGTGAAGATTGTTTTCTGTTTCCTCTCCTCTTGTTTTTACAAGAAACTTTATTGAGCGAGTGGCAATGACCAGAAACTAACAAATGAGGCGTTAATGAAACAAATACAAGAAAAAATTCCCTCATGAATTATTTAGGGTTCTGCTTGTGGCCCACGGTGGGAGTCACGGTTAAAGTATTAGCATTAGCATTAGCACTGACTGAACACACTGTTACTGTAGCGCTTTAGCATTAGCAGAACTAATGTTTATGTTTAGTTCTTTAGGTTTAGCATAACTAGCTCTTTAGTTAGCATGCTCACCACTGGCAGCCATGTTGTAGATCAGAGATCTGTCTCTCTGCCGTCCTGCTGGGTTTTAGCTTTCAGCTACAGAAAGTTTTGGAGTTCTGTTTGAGCTGAACGTTTCCGTTGCTCCACTCCTGCTTCCTCATGGCGGTTGGGTCCTGGTTTCCTGACTGAAAATGGACTGCAGTGTGTGTGTGTGTGTGTGTGTGTGTGTGTGTGTGTGTGTGTGTGTGTGTGTGTGTGTGCTGCAGGCCTGGCCCTCCAGATCCAGTGCTACCAGTGTGAGATGACAGACGACTGCGCTGCGCCCCAGTTCATCGTCAACTGCACCGTCAACGTTCAGGACATGTGCCAGAAGGAGGTTCTGGTGAACGACGACGGTGAGTTAGAGAGCACCGTCTGTTAGCCAAGGGTGGTGGCTGGCTTTAGCTTAGAGCTAACTGTTTAGTTTGGTACCAAGATATTTAGTTAGCAAGCTAACTATTTAGTTTACTACATTTTTAGTTCGTAAAAGTGAATAGTTTGTTTGTTTGTAAATAAATAGTCAGTTGCTAACTATTTAGATAAATACTTAGCTTGGTTACTAAATATTTAGTTAGTATGCTAAATACTTATGCTAACTAAATGTTTAGTTTGTGGCTAAGCAGTTTGGCTCTAGGGACATTTATTTAGGAGGATTAGGGGAAAATGTCTCCTTGGGTCCTGAAGGTTGCTGACCTCTGGCCTGAACAGCAGCTGTCTGCGTTAATTTATGTTCATAAGTTTCTACTGAAATGTTATTTTGTCATTTTTTTTGTCTGAATCCGTAGCTGAGGCCAGTAGAGCCTCTTTTAGCTGCTTTGCGTTGCAGTTGGTGTTTAATGTCACGTCTTCCTGTTCTGGTTCTTATAACTCTAAAGGACTCTTGTCCTCCGGTCTGTCTGCGAGCGCCGCAGCTTTAAGAAAACATTTCATGATCACCTCCACCTGCCATCCACCTGCCAACATGGCCGCCGCTCTGCATGGAGACTCTGCTGGCTGGAAAACACCAGCAGACACTTTCATAACTCCTTCATAACAAATCGTCGCTCAGTGAGCTGAAGAGGCAGAAACACAGATCGGTGCGGCCGATTCTCACCAACACTTCCCTAAAAATGGTTTTCTGGAGCGGATCCTGAACCCGACCAGCTTCGCTCGTCCTGATCTGATTAGTTCCTCTCTCTACAAAATGTTATGAAATTCATGTGTTCCTTTCCTGTGGAGCAGAGCGGTGAAAGCATCTCTTCAGCGTCTCATAAACTAAGACCTTTGAATCTGCAGAATCCAGATCAGAATGAAAGAAACGCATCCTGAACAAACTCCTCTTGACTTCTAGATGGGAGAAAACCAGCAAATGTGCCTCCTGACAGATGAGATGCAATATTTTTTGGGGTGTCTGTCCCCCGCTCTAATGCCGCCCTGGGGAAGTGCCCATATCAGAAACTTCCTGGGATTAACTTCCTGGTTAATCCCAGACTGTGATAATTATTCTCTAGATTAGGATTGTGTCTAACTGTGTTTTAACTCTTGTTTTTAAAAAAAAATAATTTGTGCAGGAGCTTAAAATCAGTGTACGGAAGGCAAAAAGGGACAAAATTGTAAAAAATATTCCAAATTAGTTAAAAATTCATTAAATGTTTGAAGAACGTAATGTATCATTAATTTGTTACATGTCATAAGATCATAAAAATCTAACTTATAGCTGATGAATTCAATGAGTATTAATGATTTAATTGTGCCTCTTCCTGTAACGTTAGCATAAAGTTAGCTTATTAGCTAAATACTGATGTTAAGCTTTGAGCTAAATATTTAGTTTAAAGCTGAGTATTTAGTTTTAAACTAAAAATTGGTTTGAAAACAACTTGTTGAGCTTATTTAGCTTACTATCTAATTTAAAACCTAAATATAGCAAGATAAATATTTAGATTGAAAATATTTAGTTTGAAAGCTAAATATTTATCTCTCTTATATATTTAATTTGGACCTGTGACATTTATAAATGTATGAATAACATGGTGAAAATGATTTTCTCCTCTCTTACAGGTTAAATAAACCAAATTATTGCCATTAGTTTTTTACTGTTTCCACACGGCGCCCCCTAGTGGCCCAGCCTGTAATCGTCTCCTTCTCCTCCAGGGATCCTGTACAGGAAGTCGTGCGCCTCCTCCTCCGCCTGCCTCATCTCCTCCTCCGGCTACCAGCAGTTCTGCACCGGGAAGCTCCACTCTGTCTGCATCAGCTGCTGCAGCACGCCGCTCTGCAACGGGCCCCGCCAGAAGAGGCGGCCCCTGCCGTCGTCCGGCGCGGCCCCCGCCGGGCCCCCGCTCCTCATGTTGGTCCTCCTCCTGCTGGACACCATCCTCTGCTGACAGAGACTCACTGGGTCTGGAGGATCTCATCCTGATTTCACTGATTGTCTGAAAACCAGAGCAGGAAACAGGAAGTTACATCAGAGCAGCGCCGCCATTTCTCCTGTTTGGACAGAGTTAGCATGCTAACAGCTCGCTAGTAACCAGGGTAGAAACAAACGGAATAGATCAGTTATCACATCACAGCGAAACAACAGATTTTACACCAATTAACGGAGCATTTCATATTTTATTAAATGTTTGTTTCTCTGAACGTTTTCCTGGTTTTATCTCAGCGTCAGAAACTTCATCACTTCACCCGAACCGACGCCATGCTGAGCTGAACGGGCCCCAGGTTCTGGATCCAAACAGCTTTTTATTCCACAAAAGATATTAATTTTATAATTATGTGTAAAATTTTCCCTATAATGACTGAAGGAGGAACAAGGTAGGGAGAGGATTGGGACCCGGGTCCCCGGGGCCGGACCCGGGGGCCGGACCCGGGGCCCGGACCATTTTATTCCTGGTAACTTTATTTAAAACAAGAAAGATGCAGGAACAAATTCAATCACAGACAGTAGAGAACATAAAACATAAATAGAATGTTGGATAATTCTAGAACTTATAAATTACATCAAAGAAAACTTTCACCAACAGAGTAAAAGGTAACCAGGCAGCTTTAGGACTTTCTCTGTTAGCATCACTAAGGATTTGCTCAAAGTCTTCGATTCCTTCTGTCTGTGGAAACGACACAGCAGAGCTGCTAACGCTGCATCGTCAACAGACTTTACTTCACACATGAATTTATGGTTTTATGACCTCCTGGCCTCAGCAGCTTGCTCTCAGGGCGTCTCATTTCCATTTAAAGACACAGTACCAAAACAAATTGCGCTCAGGTCAGAGGTCAAAGATGAGCCTGAAGAGCCAAATATCAGAAAACCAGACCAAAGGCCACAACTGGAGGATTCAGATGGAAAAAGAACCATTTGCAAACATGACATGGCCCCTTTAAGGCTTATTACATATTTTATCTGAGGAGTCAACAGATGAGGAGGAAATCTGAGTTTTTCCATCCAACAGCTGCTGCTGGAAAACAAGAAGTTTGAGTTTTCCAGTTTTCAGCTGAAACGGGTCGGTTCTGTTTCATCCGTCTGACTGAAGTTATTGTATCTGAATCAGAATTATGCATTAAATCCATTTTTAGAGTTTCTGAAAGCGTTGCTTAAAGCAGCATCGTGTTCTCGCTTCAGGCCAACATGGCCGCCGTGTTGGGAGCGCGGTGGCGGATACTGATGACTCTCTCTGGTCTTTGTGGCTCATTGATCCCCGCCGGAGCGCTGAGTCAGCACAGATCGCTCTGCACCTTTCTGCATCACGTTGCTAATAAATCCATATTATTAATCTGAGTTTAGCACCGTCGTCATGCCGACGGGAGCCAAACAGAACCGCTGTTCCGCTGCTGGAAGAAAACCAGAAGGTGGAGTAATTAGACGGAGTTAAAGCTGATCATTGGAGCCATTAATCGTCCATCTTTGCAGAAACATGAGGTTCTAAACGGAGCTTCTGCAGGAGGAAAAATGAAAATAAAACTAAATGTTCAAACGTCTCATTTTATCACTTCATCACCAGTGTTGATGTGTTTTACTGGGACAAACCAACAGGAAGTTCAGCTGTTTGTAAAATAGTTGCAAATTATCAGCAATAATTTTTATGATTCAGCTTCTTATAGAGAAATGAATGGAGATTATTTTTTTAAAGTCATGTTTAAACATGTTATTTCTTATTTCTAAAAATCACAGTTTCAAACTAAATATTTTGCTAATATGTTGTGGAAGTGGATTGTCAAAATAAAAGCTGGGTCTTTATAACTTCCTGCTGCTGCAGATCCATCAATAAATATTTAACCCTTAAAACTTAGTTTTATAATCTAAATAAATGTAAATGTTGGTCAACAAAAGAGAAAAAGAAACGACGACAAAACCAGCTTTTATTTTGATAGTCCACTTCCAATTATAGCCAAGTGATTAGCATGTTAGCTTAGCATTTATCTCTGAGCTGCTGTGTTTATAAATGAAGGAATTCAGGAACTGAACCTCCTATTAAATGAACCCAAATTATTCAGTTTCAGTTAAACTTTAAAAATGGCTCCCAATAATCTTTGGCATTAACTTTAGTTTGGTTTAAAATATTTATTAAAAATCAAAGTCATCTGTAAGGAGGCAGATATTTATTTATCTTTAAGCTGAAATAAGTTTAAAGCGTCGGTGAGATCTGGACAGGAAACAGAAGGGGGGAAGTAAATCGATGTGACGCCCCGCTGAGTAAATAATCCAGCAGCCATTGGATCGATGGGCTGGATGAAGAGAAAACACGATGAAGATGAACCTCCTCCTCATCATCACAGCCGAATCGGTTCTGTTTGTTTCAGCCGGAAAGAAAATTAAAACTGGATGAAAAGCAAAGCGAGTTCAGGATGTGGGATTACTGCCACTCAGGAAAACCAGCTGATTAAACACAGGAAGTCTGATTTAATGACTTCCTGTCTGCGTGAAACCGTTTATCAGGATTTTCCATCTGAGCCGTTAAACCATCATAAATCTCCTGTAAATCCCAGATGAAAATGATTCATGCTGGAAATAATCCCATCGGTTTATTGGAGATTTTCTGGATGACAGATCAAACCGTCGTCTTCTTCTGTGGTTTTCCTCCTTCCCGGAGTTCCTTAAGTCTCAAACCAGGCAGATAAAACTAAAATTAAATTTAAGATTATTTAACTTCAACTGGGTCAAAGTTCTCCAAACAAATCAGATTTTATTATTAAATGAAAAACATTCGGTTTGTTTTTTTAAATTTCATATTTTCTCAGCTATAAAAACAGATTTTATATCAACTCTCATCTGAAAATTCTTCCTGTTTTCAGTTTTAATCCAGCAGATGTAGTTCCTTCAAATCTAATCCAGACTAAATCCTGGTTACCATGGCAACAGGAGGAAACCAGACTAATGCAGAAATCTGGGATGTAACTGTGGTGAAGCTGATTTTATGTTAAATCAGCTTGCCATACAACACAGGCCTGGGGGCCCCTGCCCCGGGCAGGGGCCCCCAGGGCCGGCCCTCATAGACAGGCAGCCGGGGGCCACGGGACCCTGCACACTGCAGTGGAGAGGATTTAACTAGGCCACTCAGACAGCCAATCAGGAAGTCAGAATGTCAAGGAGCCAAATGGAAATAATTTAGGTGACAATTTAAGTTATTAAAGATGATTACTATCATAATTTGGATAAATATGAACTATTAAAAAATATTTGTAATAAAACTGAAGTTCCTGTAAACTTGAGCTGCAGATTCTAGAAAAACTCAACAGATTCAACGGGTCATTTTTTCTGCTGCAGGTTTGGACCCGGCTGGACGCCCCCAGCATCACCCCTCCACCACCGTGTTGGAGGTTTTTCTGCTGAATTTGTCCAAACGTTCAGAAGTTTTGTGAAGTTTTTTTTTTTTTTTTTGCTCCAACAGTTTTCAGAAACTCGCTGAAACATGAAACTGTCTCATCGCCGTGACACCGATGCTTCACTGAGCCGGAGCGGCTTCTGGTTTCAGATTTCTGTCTCGGTTCTGGTTTCCGGTCCGGTCTGCTCGCTCAGGCTGACGGCCACCCGGCAACCGGACGGCGCCGAGTCGCTCTGGAAGGTGGCAAAGGTGGGCGGCGCCCTCTGCTGGCCGCCGCTGCTCCTCCGGCCGAAACGCAGCGACTTCTGGAGCAGCGGCAGCAGAGAGCGCGCGGAGGCGGCGCGGGGCGGCGGCGCGGCGCGGCGGTTAACGTGCTGGATGGTCAGGCGGCAGCGCAGCACCTGCAGGAACACCTGGCGGAAGTGACGAGACGACAGGTTGTAGAGGAACGGGTTGAGCACGGAGCTGAGGTAGAAGCAGGCATCGGCCACCGGGTGGAGCCACGTGTAGGTCCAGAAATACGACAGAGACCAGGAAGACTTGGGGACGGCCGCCGTCATCAGGCGCCGCAGCTGGTTGGGAAACCAGCAGAGCATCAGAGAGCCGACGATCAGACCTGCAGGGGGAGGCAACATGTCAACATGGCAACGCGTCAACATGGCAACGCGTCAACATGGCAACGCGTCAACATGGCAACCTGGCAACAAAACACTTAAAAAAGCAAATAAAACAAATTGAACCACCAATAAACCTGGTAAATAACCCAGAAATAAAAACAGAACCAAGAACAAATTTGAACAAAATTGAAGGTTATAATTTTGATCAGATAAATAATAAACAGCTCCAACAAACAAATAAATATTAATAATATTCTTATAACCTTATATTATGGCTCAATGGCAAGTAATCAGACTAGTTACCATGACGATACACAGCGCTACATTGTGATGTCATCAGGTGAACCATCCAATCACTGATCAGATAAATAATCACTTTTTCCAACTAAACAGATCAAAACTATTTTTCCTAGAAAATTTCCAGTTTTTCAAATTCAGAAATTTTATTTTCTCTTGAAAATTTTGGAGATTAATTTTAAAATGTGAGTTTTTTTCTTACAAATGTTTGACTTTTTAAACTCAGAATTTTTTTTTTAAATTTCTGAGATTAATCTCAAAATTTCAGAGTTTTTGTAGAAAATTTTTTAAGGTTAATCTTTAAAGTTTTGGCTGAAATTTGGTCAGGATTAATTTCTTCATTTAGTGGTTTGTAATCAACGTTGATAATAAAAAAAGACTCATATTTCCTCCATGAGAAACACATAATATCAGCCTTCATCAATATTTATGTGAGCATTAATATTCTAGTGTTGGTTATTGGAGTTGCTGTGGCGACCAGCAGCATCAGCAGCGAGGCGGTTGATGAGCGACCCGGCGGCTCGGCGAATCCGCCAACAGAACTTCCTCTGCAACAGGAAGCAGAAGCTGGCGCTAGCCGCTGGATTAGCATCGCTGGAGGCTTCCAATAAACAGAGGCAACAGTAATAAAGCCTGAATCGGAAACTGATGGATCCAGATTTTTGTTTGCAGCAAACAGAGCGGATCTGATGCTGTGGCGCCGGATCAGCGCTTCTGGAAGGAGATGAGAAAATGCAAAGCAGTTGGTTTTCTACAAAATATGCAAAGAACCACTGAGAGGAAGAATAAGACGCTTAACTAATGTTGGATCAGTTAGAAACAGAAAATGATCTCCATTATTTGAGGAGCTAATTTTTAACTTAATTCTTTTGAATTCCTCCAGAAAAATGAATTTAGGGGAAGATAAGAGCATTAAATGTTTTTAAAGTTAGTAAAAACACTAACATTAGCTCCATAATTATTAGAGGAGATAAGCTTCAGAATTCATCCCGAAAAACTCATTTAGCAGAAGCTACATGTGCTAAATGTTAGCCAAAACACTTAAATTAGCTGCACCATTATTTAAGGTGCTAATTTTTAGCTTGATGCTTTTGAATTCCTCCAGAAAAATCAAAGTGGGGGAAGGTACGTGAACTAAATGGTTTCAAAGTTAGCAGAAACACAAAAATTAGCTCTGCTATAACTGGAGAAGCTAAGTTTTAGCTTAGCATTGTAGAATTTATCCAGAAACATTTGTCTATTGGAAGCTAAATATGCTAAGCATTTCCAAAGATAGAAAGAATCCTGATTAAGCTAAAGATTAGCTTTTTTATTTATGAATTAGCAGACGTTAGCCCACATTCGTTAGCATCATTTAACAAAAAGTCCCTTCATGACAGTCTTTGCTCTTTGTGAGTGTTTATATATAAATGTAATTTATGTAACTGTAAATCTGAGGGGATTCATGTAATTGAAGGAATAATGATGATTATTTGTAACTCCAGGATATTTCAGATTTCTGCCAGTTCAGTGATCCAGGTTTCATGTTGTCTGCAGCTTCATCTGGTCAATATTTATTTCATGTTTTCATTGTTGCTGTGAGCTCAGTGAAACCAAACGGCTGTGCGACGCTTCGTTTCCTGTTTTCCTTTCAGCATCGGCTCACATCGGGTCTGATCTGGCCGCTGCCCAGCCGACCGACACAAAGCTCCGCTCACAGGAGTCCCTGCGCTCGTCCACTTCGCTGCTCACAGCCTCTTTATCCTGCAGATTCTCTTATTAATATTTGATCTGACTTGGCAAACCTCTGGAAGTCTCTGAACACCTGACTGCCTCTGAAAAATATTCAATCTTTGTGGGATTTTTTATCTTTCTGTTTAATCCTCAGAAGGATTTGTGGCTTAGTTTAAAACTTTGTCATGTCCCTGTTGGACTCATTCTGACGTAACACAGAACAACTGGAGCGGTTTGAGCGAAACTCCATCAACAACGGCCACTGATGAGCAACGAGACCAATGATTGGATTTCTGATCAGCGACATCCAATCATCAATGCTGATATCAGACGACAGACGAAGTGGCAACTCAAAGACAATGAATGAAGATCAGCAGACGCCTCTTAGTCTGTTCAGACATCTGATGGAGTTTCATGAGGATTACTTTCTGGATTATCTAGAAAATGTTGAGCACAGACGTTACAGTGTCCAAAATGGGAGCATCACGTTGTCCTCCAAACACGACGAAACTGAAAGATGTGCATCAAGTCTTGGAAACAAACACTGGACTCTGAGGATTCAATCCTGTTCAGTCTGTCTGCCTAGTCAAAGTCCGGTTCGGTTGGTGAGGTGTGAACGCTAATCGACCTCTGACCTCTGGTCCTCCAAACCTCGGTCTGGGTTCGGTTGAAGTGAACGCCAAGCGGACCGGAGACCTCTCCAAAAGCAGGAAGTGGACTACAGCACAGGGCATTCTGGGTAAATACAACCAAAGCTGACGTGCTAGCCTAGCGCACGTTAGCTTTGGCTCCTGGTCTTTAGCCAAAGACTAAAGAGAAATACTCCAACACTAAAATCTGATCCTCCATCTTGTTTCCATCTGGTGAAGAAGGAAGTTGCTCTCAGTGTTTTCAGAGGTTTTTGTGTGGTTTCCTTCAGTGGTTCTTGGTGCAGCGCCCCCACAGGCCAGGAGGGGAACAGGTTGGTTTGACTCAGAGAACCACAGCAGCTGGAGGTGGAGCAGATGGCAGAGTTCTGGTTCCAGTGGAACCGGGTCGACCGGATCATCAGGAGTCTTTCTGTACTCAACCACTGGTACCAGCTGGACTTTGGGTTCCTGTTCCCGTGTGTAGGACTTTATTCTCATCAGACACAGCTGAGGTTGGAGTCTGATGTAGCCAGGAGAGATGGAGTATGGATTTCTCCAGAGGTAACCGACCAATGAGATGAAGGCATGAGGCAGCAGGTCTGGTTTCAGACCTTTAGGTCACATTTTGAGGTCAGGATTTGGTTTGGTGGCTTTGCACAGCAGATGGAGCCATCAGAGACCCTGACACCCATATGACACCAATACAACATTTCTCTCTTTAGTCTCTTCTGCTCACGGCAGAACGTGAACGTCCCACTTCTGAAGTCAAACAGTTGGGAAACCATAAACCTTAATGATTCAACTGACACTGTTGATGATCTGAATCTGAAATCAGTAACTCACCCAGAAAAATGATCGTTTGCTTCCGAGCCGCCTTCCTGCTTTCGCTCTCGTGCTTTCCGGGCCTTTCGGTCCCGTTGATGCCATCGTCCATGGATCCCAGCGGCTTCTTCAGCACCAGGATCATCGCCCGGCACATGAAGGCGACGGAGATCAGCACGAGCATGTAGAGGACAAACGCCCCGAAGATGCTGGCTCTGTACATCACCCAGTGCTCCTTCAGATTGGTGCAGAAACTCAGTTCCTGTCGGTGCGGTATGTGTCCCTGCGTTCCCGTGGCGATCAACAACGGCAAGGCAATGAGAACGGACACAACCCAGGCAAAGGTGATCAGAACCGAGGTCCGTTTGCCGCTCAGCGCCTTGTAGCGGAACGGGTGGCAGATGGCGACGTAGCGCTCAAAGCTGAGCGTGGCCACGTTGAGGATGGTGGCGTAGCTGCACGCCTCAAACAGGAAGTTGTAGATCTTGCAGGACGCGTTGCCGGACGCGGATCCGAAGGGGAACCAGATGGCGCTGTAGAGCTCCACCGGCATGCCGATGAGGAGCACCAGCAGGTCGGAGCTGGCCAGGCTCACCATGTGGTCCGTCACGTTCTTCTGCAGGTAGCCGTTTCGCCTCAGCACCTGCGTCACCCTGATGGTCACTGAATTACCCACAATGCCTGCAACCAGCATGAGCGTGTAGAGGACAGTCATGAAGATCTTGATGGAATAAGTGGGCTCCAGTTTGCTCCAGTCTATTCCCCCATCCGTGTTGTTGCTCTCGCTCATGATAGTGAGGTAAGATTTGTTCCAGGTATTGATTAGCTTATCAGCTCTCCGGTCACAGTCCCTCTGGACGGAACCAACGGGTCAAAACCACTGAAACCGAAGAAAAGGTTCCTGCAAATTAATCCCAACTCACCAAGAAGTTTATCAGTCAGTTTTAAACTCCGATCCCAATAAGAGCCTTGGTTAAATAAACCTCCAAACTGAACTGTGGTTCTGGTTCTGGTCCAGTTCGTCTCTGTGTGGATGAATGAGTTGGACGTCCTGAATTAAAGCCGTGTCTTCATTGTGCTGGTTCCGGCTCGGTGTGAGACCAGCGGTTCCTCCTCCCTCCAGGGCGGTTAAACATTAAACACTTCCAGGCTTATCAGCATTAATGCGCCTCTGTTTACATCAGGCTGAATCTCAGCTCTTATCAGAGAGAAAACCTCAAACCTTTAATAAGTAACTTTTAACACATTTAAACCTTATTTATTAACACTTTGCAGCATTTCACTTCAGACTGGAATGAAATCTGCTGCTTTACACAAAAGATGAGCATGTTGAATAAATAACATCATAAAACAGAGAAATAATCTGATTAAGGTTGGAAGTCAGATCCGGAAATAAGGTCCCACCATCAGAACTCTGGTCCAGTTCAATCTGGAAAACATGCTGTAGCTGCATGCTAGCTGTCAATCAATCAATCAATCAATCAATCAATCAATCAATCAATCAATCAATCAATCAATCAATCAATCAATCAATCAATCATTTTTATTTATAAAGGACCCTTCATACTAATAGCAGCTCAAAATGCTGTCCAGATCAACATAACCATCCCACATGGAAACACAACTGTATGGAAAACGCAGACTGAGCAGAAATGATTCAGTTAAAGTCGGGTCTGGATCCAGAAACATTTTCTGTGGCCCTCAGGTTCTCTGCCAGACTGTTCCACAAACTGGGCCATGATACTGGGAAGAAGCCTCACCATCAGTGTGAGTTCTTGGACCTGCTAACAGTCCAGTACCAGAGAACCTCAGGGCCCGCATGGCTTCATAAAGTAATAGCAGCTCTGCAAGGTACGATGGTGCAAGACCATTAAGACATTTAAAAACCAGTAAAAGAATCTTAAAGTCAACCCTGAGCCAGTGCAGCCTGGTTAGTTTTGTAACAGCTGAAGTTATTTTAGGGAGACCAGAAAGCAGCATTACAATAATCTATACGGCTGGAGAGAAAAGGACAAACTCTGGCTGTTTTTTAGATGATAAAATCCTCTTTTAACTATTTGTTTAATATGTGGATTAAAAGTGTCTTGGTTTGAAGGTTTAAAAAACACAGTTTGTAATTTTTTAATTATAATTTCTTTCTGGTCCAATGATGAAAACTTGTGTTTTGTCCTGGTTGAGCTGGAGAAAGTTCTGTACCATCCAGGTCTTTATGTCTGAAATGCAGTTAAACGGTGCAGTGATGGTCTGAGGGTCGTCATGAGACAATGAGACGTACAGCTGAGTGTCATCAGCATAACTGTGAAGCTGATTCCATGGTTCCTGATGAATCCACCAAGCAGCAACATATAAACATTAAACAGTAGAGGACCTAAAATAGAGCCTTGGGGGATGCCATAGTTAACATCATGGATCTGTGTAATATGTATCCATATTAGCAGTTACAATAATTAGCTTAATTTATTTATCTACATCTTATACATTCAAAAACTTCAACAACATCCTGACAGATACGTTACAGAATTTTAATTTTGAGGAAGATTCAAGTTTTTCTGAAGTAGAAACTATTACTTTATTAATTTCATAATACTAAATATTTAGTTTGAATCTGTGACATTTACATGTTAGCAAACTATTTAACATGCTAACTAAATACTTAGTTATCAGCTATTTGTATTTAGTCTGAAGCTAATATTTAGTTCAGAAACTAAACATTTAGTTTGAAAGTGTGACAGTTGCATGCCAGCTAACTATTTAGCTTTTAGCTTACTCTTAACTCGCAAGGCCAGACTTACCATGTTAGCTAGACGGGTCAACTGAGTGGTTTTATGTATTTTATTGGATCTCCAGTTTTTCACAAACTTTTACCTTTAGCTCCATCTTTGGCATGATGGGATCTGTGGTGTCATACTCACATGTTTCAACTGTAAAAAACTGAATTAGCTTGTTAAAATATGTTTTCCTAGCGATCGTAAATGGATGAATGTCTGGCTAAAACTCTTAAGTGAGTACATTTAACATATAAGTTTATTTAGCACTGATAAAAATGTAAAAGTATTTTAGTAAGAGCTTCCAGGAAGACCAAGGGGTAAGCTAACGTTAGCTCCTGTTATGGTAGCATTCATAAAGCTACCAGGACGTTTGCTAATGTTGATTTACAAGCTTTGGTCTGTTTGAAATATTATTTATTCGTTACTTCAGTCAAGTTAAAATACAGTTTGGTTTTAAAGTTTAATAAACATGATACATGCCTAATTTAAAGTTCAGCCTGTAGTCATATTCAATGAATTATAATAATACGGATTAATTCCAGTAACTCCATCACTGATATTTATTTTACACAGACTGATGTTTTTACGCCTTTATATCAGTTAGTTATGATAATTTTCTGCTTACAGTTAATAAGAACACTAATGTTCAAACTCTAATACTCAGAGTTTGAACATTTAGGTGAAGTTTGAGTCATAAAATCAGTTTTCCATAATAACAGACTGAAACAAAATGGCTCTAAGCCGACTCAAGCCTCCATCGCTGGGTGGTATTACTCAAAGGTCAAAGGTGACTGTGCATTCCTAACAGTGAGCTCTGACATATTTAGTTGATTTATTGTCTTATTACGGTGCGGAAGTGTTTGAACGTTGCTGATAATGAGATCCCAGAAAAGGGAAGACAAACAGAGTGGATGTCAGTTTGGTGATACAGAACAGAGGAACGTTCAGCCAGCAGGAACTGGGTCGACAGAAAGCAGGAAACCAGAGTTTATATTAAATCCAGACTCACATCCATCCTGACGGAACGCTGCTCACTGAGTTCAACCCTGCAGCTGCGCCCCCTACCGGTACTGCATGCAAATAACCGTGTGACGTTAGCTAACCATAGCATCATTATGTTAAAAATAATAAAGGAAGCTTCAGATCGGAACACAAAATAAAAGCTGAATAAAACATTAGTGTCTGCAGGAATATTGTTCAGCTTCTGAGGTTACAAAACTTTTGTTTTCTACATCCATCCATAGTTTACCATCATCTCTGAGCGTTAACAGCTACAGACCAGGCGAGACAAGCACTAATATACTTTATGAACTAAATATTTAGTTCCAAACTGAGACATTTGTAAACTGACATGGTGAAAATGTGACTCCCCATTTCTTTCTTATATCAGGCTAAATAACCCAAACAGTCCTGAAGCTGCGGGATGTTGACTCAGAACCTGTGTGACTGCGCCCCCTAGAGGCGGGATGAAGAGACATCCGGGATAACCAGGAAGTGACCTAAGAATCAGCCTGTGATTGGTTGAGACACGTTTCCAAAACAAAACACACCTCACTCTGAGTTTTAGAAAGATATGTTTTAATAGTGCACTGAAGTATGAAAACAGTTTTGAAAAATAAAAATTATTCACAAGTCGGTTGATAAAGGGGCGATTATTATTATTATTATTATTAACAATATAACTTTTTAAGCCTTTTTTCTTTAGATTGTACATCCTCAAAACAAGACAGAGAACCTGAGAAAGAAAAACCCAACCCATGATTTCACAAGCACCATTATAAAAGATAAACATTAATGTTCTTTAAAATCTTCTCAGCTGAAATCACCACAGAGGAAAAAACAAAAACAAACAGAAAGTGCAACCAACAAAATGCAATCAAGAAGCAAAAACATTTAACCGGACGAACGGAGAAGAGTCGGCTTTTCTTCTGCTGAGGAGGAGTTCACAGGAAGGAACGATAAAGTAGAAGAAGAAGAAGTCCCAGCAGACAGGAAGCTGCGTTTTCAGCTTCACTCAGTAGAAATCTGTAGTGATTGATAAATAAATGTGTTTCTTCGCCTGAAACAGGTTTCTGCTCTTATCTCCATTAAACGGAGGAAACTCAGAGCAATCTGAATCATTTCATTTCCTCTGAGGTTAAAGGTGAATCCATCCAGGAGAAATTAGTGTTCGGGTCCAGAGTGACGCAGCGGTTCCCCGTCACGTTTAGTTCTTTAGTGGTTCTGAGCTTCGGTTTGTTCTCAGGTCCAGATCAGCTGTTCTGGTTTCAAACAAAGCAAATAAAGTTGAATTTAAGTGGATGTTTGATTTTAAACTGATTTCTGAAAACAGGAGCACTAAGTAGAGCTGATTCAGCAGAACAACGATCCGACCCTGAACCGGTTCTGCAAAACCAGAACTGACACAAAGAACCAAAAATAAAAGATCAGGCTGGATGGATGGATGACAGGCACAGGTTCAACGCCCAGGAAGCTTCCAGCCTGTTGGCTCAGCGGCTGCAAGAGAAGAAAAACTCTTCATAGATCCGTTCTTCAGGAACGTTAAACTCTCTAACTCAACATGTCACATTAGTCATTCTGAAATGGAAATATTAACTGATGATGGTTAATAAATGTGAAGTTAAGAAATCAGAATCTCACCTTCAGAAGGACGATCAGTCATCAGGGGAAAGCGAGTGCAGAGGAATAAGGCTTTCAGTCTGTTCGTCTGACAGTCTGAGGAGGAAGAGGCACATCGTCATCATCATGACTAACAGCCTTATGATCCTCACAAATATATTAATCACTGATTTCTCTCCATATTTGGGTTTTTTACACCTAAAAGCCTGCAGCTCCTTTAATGTGTTTGTATTAACTTTGAAATAACTCATTCATTTCTCCAACAATGGAGGCCGACTCTACTGGCCATTAGCGGCTTCAGCGCTTTCTGCGGCTGCCGCGTCACAGTTACCATGGCAACGGCGTCTAAAATCGAGGAGCGAAAACACTGAACTACGACTGCTCAGACCGCAGGATAAAGGTCTGAGCCAATCAGCTTCCGTTATTACAGTGATGATGTCAGAACTCCTAAAAAAAAGTTAAAGAACTGATGTGACCAGAACCTGGTACCGACCAGAACCTGCAGATGTTCTCCATCAGAGCCACATCTGCACTCGTTTGACTTTCTTCTCCTACTGCTCTCCTGATCATATTTTTGACCGTTTGGGGCCGCCGTACCTCTGCACTCGGTGCTTCCTGATCATATTTTTGACCGTTTGGGGCCGCCGTACCTCTGCACTCGGTGCTTCCTGATCATATTTTTGACCGTTTGGGGCCGCCGTACCTCTGCACTCGGTGCTTCCTGAACATGAAGGTGTAGAGGCGGCGCAGCGCCAGCAGCACTGGGTCCCAGTTGTTGTAGTGGCAGAGCAGCGCAGCAATGAAGAAGGAGAGGAAGACGGGGACAGCTCCGGCAAAGAACAGCCAGGAGAACCGGACCTGAAGAGGAACCAGAGTTAGACCGGAACATGGAGAGGAGTCAGGGGTCATAGGTCAGGCTTTAGGGGTCGACCTTCTGCAGGCAGATGTCTGCCAGAATGGAGAGCGGGATGGTGAGGCTGAGAGCCATAGTCCCAATTAGAGACGACGTCAGGAAGCAGCCCCTGCAGAGGAAAACACGTCACTCATCCCGACCCGGTCCGAACGCACTCTGACCTCTGACCTCTCACCAGAGCCACAGGAACTCAGACAAGACGGTTCCGATCAGGCCGTTGATCAGGATGTAGGTCCAGACCAGCTGGCTGGGGAGCTCAAAGGCCTCGAAGCCGGAGAAATGGAGCAGCAGGAAACCGGGCCAGAGCAGCAGCAGGTTGAAGAGGCCCACGAATCCTGAAACACACCCACAGAAATATATATATATATATATATATATATACACACACACACACACACTCACAGACAAATATGTATATAAATATGTATTTCAGGATCTTTTTTTTTCACCAGAAAATACAAAAATTATTGGAAAATCAGTTCATTACTCAACCAAATCTACTTCCTGGTATTAAATAACATTATTATGTATTTTACAGGCACATAGTGAGATTTTATAGCACAATCAAGTAACTACCTGAAGTTGTTATGAAATTGATATATATATCAAATATGAGTTAAAAGAAATTTGACTTTGTAATTTAACGCTGTGAAATCAGGCAATAAAACAATAACATTATACATCGCCATGGACACATGATCAATATCAACAGATAATACATCTGATTCATTCAGTACAATATATAGAATATTCACTGAGCTCCAATCCAGAACCACACAGCATTCTGGGAAATGTAGGCACACAAAAGACTTTAGCCACTAAGCTAGCTGAGTGGCATCAACAAACTCACTCACTCTTTGGTTACCTAGCAACAACCTGCTGGGTAACAGTTTCAATTCCCCCCAACTTCAGTTGCCTAGCAACGATCTGTATAGTAAATTAAAGTTTTGCCATTGTGACTCAAAACTGCTTAAAAATAAAAAAAAACGAGGTGGAGAGAAAACAGGAAACCAGTGTGGCAGAATTTCACATATTTATAACAAAAAAACATGAAATGATATGAAATGCTTATACATTTTCAGCCATTTTGTCCAGAACTAAGTAGGTGATGAGCTTAAGGAAGACGAGTGGATTTCATGTGTTAAAACCTGAAATCAGTGATAAAGTTCAGTAGAAGAAAAAGCATTTAGAAGGGTTAAATAAAGAATCGGCGTACCAAAGAACATGGGGATGTCGAGCTTATCCTCGCGGTCCACTCTCCTCTTGATGAGGACGATGTAAACGGCGTACAGCATGGCCCCTGCCAGCGACCACAGAGAGCCTGCAGGACGCTAACGGTTAGCCACAGCTAGCTAAACGCTTCCACCAACGCAGGGAAAGTAGATCTGATGTTACCTATGACTCCTTTGTCATCAGGGCTGTCCATGCTGGACAGACTCACCAGAGCGACTCCTCCCATGCTGAAACACAGGAAAACCAGCAGCATCAACATTTATCATTAAAACAACTCTTAGCTAGCGCCTGGAAAGCTAAAGTACCGGCTCACCTGAGAGCCACGGCCAACAGTTTGGACAACGTGAACCGGTCGCTGCTGTTACTGGGGAAGATGGCTGCCAAGATGAGCGTAAAGAGGCCTGAAGATGGCAATGACATCACAGAAGGTTTCAGTCAACATAACTCAGCTAAACTTCAGTCTCAGACGTAGAGGAGGAGAGAATGACCTGAGGTGGAGGACAGGATGTTGACGATGGCCACCTGCGTGTCAGACAGAGCTTCCTGGTAGGAAAGATTAGCCAGGAACCACTGGAGGTCAGAGGAGGAAGGGACCAGTTAAAGATGAAACCTGTTCTAAATATAATCCAGTTTAGAAAATAAACTGGATCTTTAAACCAGTTAGTTAGCTTAGCTAATAAAAAAGCTAGCTGCGCTAAACATAAAGGGCTTAAACTAAGCATTAGCATTGCTAGCGCTAAAGCACTACACCGCTATTTAGCAGAAGCTAACGCAAAATTGCTTAAATTCATCCATAATACCCAGTTTGTTCATTTTGTTTGCTCAATAAAGTTTCTTGTGCCTTAAATGTTTAAAGTTATCAGAACATTAAAGCTCTAGGCTCCTCTGTGTGGAGGACCAGTTTTCCTCACCACAAAGCAGAAGAAGAAGCTGATTTTAGCCACATCGGTGATGGTTAGCTTCCCCACTGTGCGCAGAAGGGCCTCGTGGTCCTTGGCGGCCGGGTAGGACATACGGGACAGCTTGGCCTCCAGAGCCTGGGTGGACGGCAGCTGACGCACCTCCATGATGTTGCTGAAACGAACCCGCTGCTTTTTGGAGGCTGGGGCATAAGAACGGGGGTGGGGGTGGGGGATAGGATTCACTTAAACACCTCCAAACAGGACATACATCATCAAACTTAAACCAAAGACTTATGGGTCAGAACTAGGAGCTTCACTGATGCTAACAGGCTACACAGACCTGCAGATGTTAGCATCAGGAGCTATGTTAGCATCAGGGGCTATGTTAGCACCAGCAGCTATGTTAACATCAGAAGCTATGTTAGCATCAGAGGCTATGTTAGCAACAGAAGCTATGCTATCATCAGGGGCTATGCTAGCATCAGGGGCTATGTTAGCAACAGAAGCTATGTTAGCATCAGGGACTATGTTAGCATCAGGGGCTATGTTAGCACCAGAGGCTATGTTAGCACCAGAGGCTATGTTAGCACTAGAAACTATGTTAGCACCAGGAGCTATGCTAGCATCAGGAGTTATGCCAGCATCAGGAGTTATGCTAGCATCAGGGGCTATGTTAGCATAAGGGGCTATGTTTTTAATTTTAATTTATTTTCTAAATATTATATATGTTTAATTGTATATATCCTGTACTATATCCTGTACTATCCTGTACTAAATTATGTATTTTATTTTTCTTCATTAATTCCTAAAATTATTTTACATTTTCTATTATCTTGGGAATGATCTTGATCTCTGGAGAATGAAGGACTCCAACTGACCTTTGACCTTCCCAGGTTGATGGACATTGCTGGTGTTTTTCCAGCCTGTTTCATGTCTGTAATCACTAATGAGGTTTGAGTTTCATTTAAAGCTGAAATCAGATTTAAACTCACCGGCTTCACAGTCTGCAGGTAAACAGTCGTACGGATCGGCTGCTGCGTCCTGGAACTTCATCGGGACGTAGAGCGGCTCACTCTGCACAAACCGGACAAAGAAGAAACTCTTTACCAGCAACAGACAGACAGAGAGCGGCTGTTACCCTGACAGACGCTGCAGGGGGTCAGGACGCACCAAGCAGTTGTTCACAGCGCTGTCAGTGGTGCAGGGAGCGAAGTAGGCCTCAGCGTCAGCAAACTGCAGAAAATGACAGAAAATCACTTCCTGACTCAACAAAAAGGTTAAAGAGATCAAAGTTTTCAGGAAAATAACAGAAAACATGACATGAAGCAGCTTTCAGGATCATATTGTATCAATAAAATCCTAAATATTTGCAGCTTAACAGAGCAGAGCGACTTACGAAGGCAGACTGGCGGCGTTTCAGGGCGCCACTGCACTGCTGCCTCCAGGGGCGCCACAGCAGGAAGCCCAACAGGTAGAGAACAAACATGGAGGTCTTGGTGAAGGTGCTGAAGAACGGCTTGTTGTAGTCCTGCCGCTTGAAGATGTACTGGAGAGAAGGTCAGCAGAGAAGCGCTCAGGGTGGTATGTACTGGTTTACTGGTACTGTACTGGTTTCCAGTCTGTATTTAAATGAAAGCTGCTTACCGTGGTGAGCTCAGACGAGGCCACCCAGATGACGTCCACCAGCAGCAGGATCACCACCCCCAGGGCCATGCGCCGCCGCTGGGCCGCCGCACTGCCCTGAGAGCTCATCCGGTTCATGACGAACACCCACTCCATCAGGACGCTGCACACACCAAGACAGCCAATCAGGACCCCTCGCACACCGAGACAGCCAATCAGGACGCTGCACACCGAGACAGCCAATCAGGACGCCGCGCACACCGAGACAGCCAATCAGGATGCCGCGCACACCAAGACAGCCAATCAGGACCCCTCGCACACCGAGACAGCCAATCAGGACGCCGCGCACACCAAGACAGCCAATCAGGACGCTGCACACCAAGACAGCCAATCAGGACCCCGCGCACACCGAGACAGCCAATCAGGACCCCGCGCACACCGAGGCAGCCAATCAGGAAGCCGTGCACACTGAGACAGCCAATCAGGACACCGCGCATACCGAGACAGCCAACCAGGACCCCGCGCACACCGAGACAGCCAATCAGGACACCGTGCACACCGAGACAGCCAATCAGGAAGCCGTGCACACTGAGACAGCCAATCAGGACCCCGCGCATACCGAGACAGCCAATCAGGACGCCAAGCACACTCACACAGCCAATCAGGACACTACACACAGCCAGACAGCCAATCAGGACGCTGCAGACAACCAGACGGCCAATCAGAAAGCATCTCCCAATCTATTTTATTGAGATTTTTTCGAAAAGTGGACTGAAGTTTTCGTCATTCCTTCAAATAAAATCTTAAAAGTGTGGCAAGTCAGATCCGAGGAGTCCATCTCCTCTGCAGGTTGTCCATCTTGTCTCCAGGTGGTCCGTCTCGTCTCCATGTCCAGGTGGTGGACTGATCAGAGCTTTGGTAGTTGTTGTAGACGCTAGCCAGATTTAAACGGAACCAGAACCTCCCTAACCTGCTGCTCATGCTGGTTGGTTTCTAAAGAACCTCCTGTCCCAGAACATCTCCAGTTGTAAACCCAGCTGGACTCTGGTACTGCCCGGGCCAACTATGGAACTAGACGGGTTGCAGAAAACTAAACGGGACTGAATTCAAATGCGTCGCACAATTTTTATGTTTATTTGCAATAATAATGTTAAAAACTAATTCACCGTTCTTCTTTCATCCACAATAAACAACATTAAGGTCGATAAGAGGCATAAATACTCATAAAACGTCTGATGTTCAGGTTTAGGTCGCAGTTTAGCCAAATGTTTATCAAGCTAAGCGCTAACAAGCTCGATTAAAGTATCAGACTAAAAATGCGATAAAAATCAATTTGTCTTACCTGAATGTTTAACCTCGTCATTTAATTTGGCACATCATCTAACTGTCATTTCACTCCGTGCAGCAAAATGACCTAAATCACTGGTTTTACTGGGAAACTGGAGCCACTTCACTGGTTGTAAACATTAGCATTTCCTCCTCTCTTCGTAACTGGCTAGCAGAGTCACTGGCGGCGCAAAGCCTTCTGGGAAATGTATTCCTAAAATGTGACGTTACAAAAACTAGAAACTAGAACAGGTTTCTTAGCATTAAGATGTTGTTTTATAGATAAAATCGTCTCAGTATTTAGATAGTATGTGTTCAAAGTTACACATTTTATTAAACTGTGATATGAAAGAAGCCAAATGTTATCTTATTGTTTATTTTCTTCGCAATTTCATGTTTTGTTTTGCTTAAACTTGTAATAATTATGTAAGCTCTTACTCAAACGTGTGAATTCATAAACTGAAAAAAGCCAGTAAATTCATATTTATAATTTATTGACCTGTTTGAGTTAGAGAACTCAAAATATATCTAATTTAACATCAGTCTTATAACAGTGGATAATTTATTCAATTGAATTCATGACATAAATAAAATAAAAGATGTTTTGCTGAACTGCTGCGTTTCTAAATCTGAAAGAGAAAGACGGCGAATAAAAGTAAGAAAGGATGGACTCCGGAAATATTGGGAACTGAAGGAAATAAGGATAACATTTATTTAATTAGGAAATATTGTTTATTTAACTTTATGACACAAAACTAAAAAGCAGCATGTAGTGGATCAAAGATAGTGATACATCCTCATACAGTCATACATGACACCAATACATGCCGATCTGCCTTCATTACACTAGGTGGTGCTGTTGCACAAACGCGCTGATTCAGAGCTTAAACCGGAAGCAGAAGAAGAAGAATGGCTTCTTGCCTTCCGCGCTAACAGTTTTTTTTGTAATAAATAAATGAATTAAATATTCTGGAAATAAACTATTTTCCTGTCGGCCAGTTATAAATACTTACTTCAACCAGAGGACAGAATTAAAGCGGTATGTTGTTGTGTTTCAAATGTTTTAATTAAGTTTAAACGGAGCAGGTTAGCATCATGGTTAGCATAGCGGCTAAGATAACTGTGGCACTTTCTAATTAAAATTCGTTTTTAACCTTTGTGGTTATTTTATTTGTTCATATTAATGACTTTATTATTAGTGACTCGGTTCGTGTTTGGGGGTGAAGAATTTGAACTCCAGACAGTTTTCTGGTTAACTTCCATTGAAGCGGTTCCATGTTTTCCAGGATTTTCCAGGATTTATCCAGACCATGCCGTCCTCACTGTGATCCACTAACAGCAGCATCATGGAGCGTCCTTCAAAGGACGGGGAGCCTCCTGCTGTCCTCGACGTCACCACCAGCGAGAAGGTAATAATTATGAATAATTCTGGTTCGGAACAATAAAAGGATCCAGACTGAGAGAAACTGATCACCCAAATACTTCTATCTGTTTCAAAACTTCTGATCCCAAAGAAACAACAAATTAAAGGTTCTTCAGAGAGTTGTAGATTTTACATGAAGGACCTCCTGTAGCAGTCTGCGTTCCAGCGGTAATGAAGCAGATGCTCAGGGTTGGCCATCATTTTCCTGATTTTATGAAGAGTCATTCTTTGCACCTGTCCACCTTTAGATCAGGTAGTCAAGAAATATGGTCTGTCACCATAGCAACCATCTCCTGTCATGGCGATAAGGTTGGAGCTCCATCATCTGCATGCAGCTTCTCTGCTTTGAGTACAGGAGGCAGCTGAGTTGGTTCTTCTGATGTAGACGCTTCCTTTTAGAAATACTCTGTGATCCTGGCGAGACGATGGATCCTTTCTGGCCTGGAATATCCTGGAATATCCTGGATTTCAGCATTTTGTCTGCATTTCCTTCAACGTTGAAGGAAAGAAGACATTTAATAGATATTAATGGAGCAGCAGTTTCTGCTGCAGAGATAATTTTGTGGAAAATGGTTGTTGTTTTAACTGAAACATTTCTCAGTTTTTTCCTTTAGAAAAATTGTTTTTGGCGCTAAATTCAAAGGCATAACAACTTCTGTTCTTGACATCACTTGTTAAATGCAATTCTGTTTACTCTGTGACACCTCCAGGTGCAGCAACCATCTTCTGATGTTATCTATTTCTCTCCTTTTGCACTATTTATTTCTTTATCTTTTTATGTATATTGTATATTTTGCACCTCAACTCGAATTAAGCACAATCTCAATCTCGTTGTAATCTGTGGATGACAATGACAAATAAATCTTATCTATCTATGTATCTCTAGAAACCAGAAAATGTTTGTTTTTTTCTTCTTCAGGTGGTGGAGCTGCTGAACCAGGCGGCTCTGATCCCCACGGATGAAAAGCTCACTGTTCTCAAACAGGTTTGTTTATTTTCTCTGCAGTAAAATTAATTAATCTATGTGTTTTCGAGGGGGCGCCCCCTGCTGGCAGGTTGTGCTGCAGTAGATTCTCAGTTTGTCTCCTTCAGGTTCAGGAACTCATCATCAACAAGGATCCGTCTCTTCTGGACAACTTCCTGGATGTAAGTATGGAAAAATTAATAAAAATAAAATTGGATGAAGACTTTTACACCTAGAATCAAAACACTGTTCTATCATTAACCTCATAATAAATAACTCAATTCTTCAGTTTTAATGATCTATTTACAGCAATCTTCACATTTACTGCCCACTGCTGGTCAAAATGTGTGAAACATTAGAAAATAAATGGATCTTATTGACGGATGGATGGTTTGACAGTTTGCATTTTAGCTATTTAATGGCATATTTAATAAACGATCTATGCATTTAGTTAAGCACTTATTGATCACACGTTACATGAAATGACTTAATGATGTAAATTACTCTCTGTTTAAAAAGATACAAATTCAGCTTTAGTTCTGTTTTTATTAAAGGGATTGTTGATGATTTTATTATATTCTTCTTCCATTAATAAAGATTTTTATTTTAAAATCGAACTTGATGAAGCTGCCATTCAGTCAGAGTTTATTTTGATCAGCCTCGTTTGCTGATTCATCATATTTTAGTGTTTTAATCTGATTTTAAATGTTTCTGTTGCTCAGGAGATCATCGCCTTCCAGACGGACCGGTCCATGGAAGTCAGGAAGTTTGTGATCGGTTTCATCGAGGAAGCCTGGTGAGCTGCCAGAACTCTGCTGGTTTTGGTTCTGATTTCCCTCCAGAACCTCACTTCCTGACGTTTCTGACCCATTCAGTAAACGGGACAATGAACTTCTGCTTCGGCTCATCGCCAACCTGAACCTGCTGCTGAAGGACGACAGCGTCAACGTGGTGAAGAAGGCCATCCTGTCCCTGACGCAGCTCTATAAGGTCGCCCTGCAGGTAGGAGGAGCGGGCCGACCAGACGGGAACCCAGCAGAGAGAACCCGACCTTTTACCTGATCTGGATCCGGTTCTTTCCGCCAGTGGCTGGTCCGGTCCCGGTCGGTGTCGGAGATGCAGGAGGCCTGCTGGGACTTGGTGTCCCAGATGACCGGAGACGTTCTGAGCATGCTCGACTCGGAGAACGACGGCGTCCGGACGCACGCCATCAAGTTCACCGAGTCGCTGATCGTCACGCTGTCGCCGCGGACGCCCGAGTCCGACGTCCCCAAAAGACAGGAAGGAGACATCAGCCTGGACAAAGTTCCCAGGGACCACCCCTACATCCGCTACGGTACGGCCCGGGGTCAGAGGTCAGAGGAGGCGTGGCGGTGGCGGTGCTAACCGTGTCTCTGGTCTGCAGACGCTCTGTGTGACGAGGGGAAGGCGGCGCTGGACAAGCTGCTGAAGTTCATGGTTCACCCGGCCATTTCCAGCATCAACCTGACAACCGCGCTCGGCTCCCTAGCAACCATCGCTAGGCAACGGCCCATGTTCATGTCCGAGGTGGTGCAGGCCTACGAGACGCTGCACGGTGAGGGTCAGAGGTCACACAGCCAGAACATCTACTGTTGGACGGATGGATGGATGTTTGGTTGGATGAACAAATGGAGGGATGACATTTTGATGAACAGACTAATTGATTAAACTGATTAATTGATAATTACCCCCCCACAGCCAACCTGCCCCCCACCCTGGCCAAGTCCCAGGTGAGCAGCGTGAGGAAGAACCTGAAGCTGCACCTGGTGTCGGTTCTGAAGCATCCGTTCAGCCTGGAGTTCCAGGTCCAGATCGGCACGCTGCTGCTGGACCTGGGCATGCCGCAGAGCGAGATCAGCCGCAACACGCCGCCGCCGCGCGAGCAGAGGAAGCGCCCTCGCTACGAGCCCACCGCCGAGGGCAAGAAGGTCAAGATGGGTGAGTGACCCCCCTCGCCCGGCTCCGCCCATCCAACCGCGGCCTAATCAAAGTCCCGTTGCCCTCAGAGCCGGCGCTCATCGAAGACGACGAGGACAAAGAGGAGACGGTGCCGCTCGCCGCCCCGAAGCCGGCGGCCGCCCCGACTCCGCAGTCGGCCATCGACCTGACGGCCGAGTTCCTGCGACCCCTGCTGACCCCGGAGAACGTCGCCAACCTGGTGAGGCTCTGCCACTTCCTGTCTGTCTGCGTCACCCTGGACCCGTCCCGCTGACACCCGTCTGTCTGCCAGGTGCTCATCAGCATGGTGTACCTGCCGGACATCATGCCGGCGTCCTTCCAGGCCACCTACACACCTGTGGAGTCGGCCGGAACCGACGCCCAGATCAAACACCTGGCCCGGCTGATGGCGACCCAGATGACAGCGGCCGGTATAGGACCAGGTCAGCGCCGCTAACGGCCGCAGGGCTAGCTGTGCTAGCATGATGGTTTACTAGGCTAGCATTTGGAGGCTAGCTGCATTAGCATGAGGAGCTGGAGGCTTCAGAGTTTCTGTGGATAATGAGTCTGAGCAGCTTCAGCAGCATGTTGGTGACTGACCAATCAGAAGCCCAGGCAGCTGTGACATCACAGTGATGCGGCCGTGTTTCCTGTCAGGTCTGGAGCAGTGCAAGGCACGAGAGGACGAGTCGGGGAAGGAGGAGCTGGCGGAGGACGAGTCAGGGGGGAAGGACGTCCTGATCAGGCGGTCGCTGTCCTCCATGGTGGGCCAGGCCATCTCCGTGGTGGGCGGCTACAGCGAGAAGCCGCCCGCCCCCGAGGCGCCCGCCGTCAAGAGGCTTCCGGAGCCCATCCTGCCCTCCGTCCAGACCAAGTGAGCCCACTGGAACCAGAACCGACCCGGTGGTCTGTAGGCCGCCCTGACGCTGTGCTCCTCTGCAGGATGGTGGGCGCCGGTGGCAGGAAGAAGGTGTTCCGCCTGGCGGATGTGGTCCAGCCGCTGTCCGACTCGCAGATCGGAGCGCTGTCCTCCAGAGCCGTGAAGCGCATCCTGCACTCGGAGAAGGCGGTCACCCAGAGCGGCATGTCCCACGTAAGAGACGAGGGCGGTCAAGTCCGGTCCATCTGGAAAAATGGTTTTAGGTCTGGATGATCAGAGATGAATGGAAACAGGAAGTTTATCTTTCTAGATATTAATAACAATAATCTGTTTATATTGTCAGATAAATCCAAGTGTTGAATATTTGATACTAAAATTTAACAGTTTTTCTTACTGCCTCTTGTTCCACTTAGTATCGACATGTATTTAGCAGAAGCTAATGCTAACCTGCTTGTTTTGAAGCCTGGCTAGTTAAGCTCCGCCCCTCTCCACCTTCTCTGCATTGAAATGCTGTCAGTGATGTTGACAAATCATGTTTTGCTTTAGGCCCAATAACAAGTTAAAACAAAAGTAAAAAATACCTGAAAGCATCAGTATTAGGGTTTTGCTGCTTGTGCAGTTTTCTGATTGGCTGGTTGCCTCGTGATTGAGGAATACTCATCTGTAATTGGCTGGGTAAGTCTCATGTTTCCATGGATATGTTACGAAGATGATGATGATGCTGCAGGTCAGGGTGAAGCTGCTGTCCCGGCTGGTGACCCAGTTCGAGGGCGTGATGAAGGAGGACGTCCTGGACTATGTCCTGGAGGACATGCGTTGCCGTAGCGACCTGGCCTTCTCGCTGCTGTACCAGGAGTACAACAGCTACCTGAGCCAGCTGCCGGCCGGCCTGCTGGACGGATACGACCACTGCCTCTACACGCTGCTGTCCGGGCTGCAGGAGAAACCCGAGCAGAGGGACGGGTCAGTGGGGCGGCCGCCATGATGTCCACTCTGTCCACTCTGTCCTACTCCCTACCCACTTCCTTCCTCATTTCCTTATTTGTGTCGATCTGGTTCCGGGTTTTTACAGTCACCAGTTTCTGTTGAAATATTGAACATAAATTCAAAGATGAATTATTTTTGGCTTAAGCTGAATTTCTGGGAAAGAACCTGGAATGTCCATAGCAACCGGATCACTCTGACCCGTTTCCTGTTCCAGGCTCTTCACCAAGCTGGTTCTGGAGGCTCCCATCATCACTGAGTCGGCACTGGATGTGATCCGCCGCTACTGTGAGGACGAGGTAACCGAGACGCACCGTCCCCGGCCTCTGGCTGTCCTGCTGAGCTGTCTGCTGACTTCTGACCTCTGTTTCAGTCCCGGGTTTATCTAGGCATGACGACGCTGAAGGAGCTGATCGTCAAGAGACCGTCGAGGCAGTTCCAGTACCTCCATGTTCTGCTGGACCTCAGCTCCCACGACAAAGAGAAGGTCTGGTTCTGCTGACTGGGCTGAGTCGGGCCGGACTGGTCCCACTGGTTTATGCTGGTTTCATCAAATCCATCCGTCCATCTGTCCATCTGTCCTGATTTTATACATGAAAATGGACCAAATTTTGCCTGATCAATCTGAATCTGAACTAATCCTAATGCTAAAGCTAAGCTCTGATAAATCTTGTCCTCTCGATCTTCTCAGCTGCTTGTTGTTAGCTAAAGCTCTGATAAACATAAATCTGATGCTAGTGCTAAAGCTAAGGTAGAGCTGTCGATGTGCTGCAGGTGCGCAGCACAGCCCTGGCCTTCCTGAAGCGGATGTATGAGAAGGACCACCTGAGGGACTACATTGAGAAGTTTGCCCTGAACTACCTGCAGCTCCTGGTTCACCCGAACCCACCCTCGCTGCTGTTCGGCGCCGATAAGGACACGGGTCAGCGTCCCTCACCGACCCGTCACAGCGCAGGAAGTGGCTACGTTTCCAGAGGGACTAATGTCTGATGTCCCTTCAGAGGTTGCTGCTCCGTGGACAGAGGAGACGGTGAGACAGTGTCTCTTCCTCTACTTGTCCCTCCTTCCTCTGAACCACCGGCTGGTCCATGAGCTGGCGTCCGTCTACACCGAGGCCATCGCCGACATCAAGCGCAGCGTGCTGCGCGCCATCGAGCAGCCGGTGAGTCCGTCCTCATGTCTCCTATAGGAGAAGTTTGACCACACATTACGTGGTGTATGTATACTTATGACCCAGTGTGGATCAGCAGAGTCTGCCGGTCTGGATCTGCAATCCGACCCAACAGTTCTGTTGATGCTACCTGCCTCACCGACGCGTTTGGCAGAAGCTAGCCTGTTCTACATCATCACGTTATTCAGTGGAAGCTAATGCTAATTTCATCCATGTATCAGTGACATTACATGTTGACCTCAACAGGACCAAATTTGTCATTATGCCTCTACTTGTACGCTTGTGATTTTACTTTGTTACGTAACAGCTAAGGAAGTTAGTGCTTTAGAATGAATTTAGGGGAAGCTAGCAAGCTAAGCGTCTAGTGGAGTTGTTCCTACTGCTGTATAAATGCATCAGCTGGCAAAATGAGCGTTTTCTGTGTTTAATGAAGACATCTGAGGCATCATTCCTCCTACCTGTGAGCCTGCAGTACATGTTCTCTGTTCTGGATCTGAGACATTAGTAGTTAGAATGACTCTGTAGATCTATAGAGCTATAGCTCATCCTGACTGTTTGGGTTTTTGTCCTTGCAGATCCGCGGAATGGGGATGAACTCTCCAGAGCTTCTTCTTCTGGTTGAAAACTGTCCTAAAGGGGCGGAGACTCTGGTCACTCGCTGTCTGCACATTTTGACCGATAAAGGTAGAAAAGATTTGAACCCAGACAGAAACATGAAGGTCCAGATGGGACCGGTCCGGTTCTGATGCGTGTCGTTCCTCCGCCCAGTGCCTCCGTCGCCGGAGCTGGTGGAGCGTGTCCGGGACCTCTACCACAAGCGTGTTCCGGACGTTCGCTTCCTGATCCCGGTCATCAACGGCCTGGAGAAGGTGGAGTTGCTGAGGAAACGGGTCGGTCCAGCGCCGCTCGGCTGGCGCTTCGCTGACGATTCTGTTTCCTCTTCAGAATGAAGTCATCCAGGCTCTGCCGAAGCTCATCAAGCTCAACCCGATCGTCGTGAAGGAAGTCTTCAACCGGCTGCTGGGAACTCAGCACAGTACGGCTCTGATTCCCCACCAGGGGGCGCCGCTTCCCCTTCGTTACTGCCAGGCTTCAAATGTTCTGTAACATCCGAGGGCGTAAAATATCCGGTTCTGGTGGTTTGGTACCAAACGAACACAGCAGGATGTTTGAGTGGGAACCACATAGTGAAGTGAATGGTTATGTAGGGAAACTTTTAGACGTGACGCCAGAGCAAACAAACCTGTTTATAAATTTTTGTCTTGACAGCGAAGCGGGTTAGCAGTTAGCCGTTAGCTAACAGGTTCTGTTTCTGCCAGTGAATCTGGTTTCTGTTGGCAGGTGAGGGAAGCTCTTCGGTTTCTCCGCTGACTCCAGGAGATCTGCTCATCGCCTTGCACAACATCGACTCAACAAAGTGTGACATGAAATCCATCATCAAAGGTCAGAGTTCAGAGACCAAGTTGCTGCAGCGTCCCAGCGTTTCAGTAACACCCTGATGTGTCACGAAGCGTGAGAACAAACCAAGCAGCAGAAATATCAAGTTTAACTGAATCATTCACAGCTGTGATGTTTATTTCTAAACACCCAGAAATAAGAAAACGGCTCCTAAAGTAACAAAACTAAGATTTATTTAAGAGGACAAACTTTATTAGGTATTATTTCAAACTAGCTGTCCAAAGCTAACACTGTGGCGCTACACCGACACAGTATTTAGTGGAAGGCGTTAAACTCAACCATGTTAATTAACGCCTATGATGTGTCGCTGACTTGTTATATCCTGTTGCAGTCTTCATCCTCACCACTAGATGTCAGTATTCCTGTAAGGTTTTTGCATTTTCAGGATGTTTTTGGTAATTAAATATGTCTGATCTCCTGTGTGGTTAATTGGTGTCGTCTGGACCGACAGCCACCAACCTGTGCTTCGGGGAGAAGAACGTCTACACGTCGGAGGTGCTGGCTGTGGTGATGCAGCAACTGATGGAGCAGAACCCGCTGCCCATGCTGCTGATGCGCACCGTCATCCAGTCCCTCACTATGTACCCGCGCCTGGGCGGCTTCGTCATGAACATCCTGTCCCGCCTCATCGTCAAGCAGGTGAGCCGCCGCCTCCGGGTCGGCCGACTCCATCGGGTCAGCGCCTGACCTCCACCCGTCTTCCAGGTGTGGAAGTACCCCAAGGTGTGGGAGGGCTTCGTGAAGTGCTGCCAGCGCACCAAGCCGCAGTCCTACAGCGTTCTGCTGCAGCTGCCGCCACCGCAGCTGGCCAGCGTGTTTGAACGCTGCCCGGAGATGAGGGCGCCGCTGCTGCAGCACGTCCTGTCCTTCACGCCGCATCAGGTCAGAACTTTTCTCGCTTCCTGCCCGCCGCGCTGCGCCACGCTCCTGACCGTCCCCCTTCCTGCCCACAGCAAGCTCACATCCCGACCTCCATCATGGCGGTGCTGGAGGCCCACAAGAAGCCCGACCCGGTGCCAGCGGAGCCGGTTCAGGAGGTCAGTGCCGTTCCTCCCTCTGGGTCTGGCTGGGTTCAGGGTCTCACTGTCCTCTGATCTTCCAGGAGGAACCGGCAGAACCGACTGTCGTACAGCAACCAGGATCTGAACCAGGACCAGGACCAGGACCGGCTCAACAGCAGGAAACCGTTCTGCTGAGGGACGAAGAGGAACCGATGGAGCAAGAAGAGGCGGAGCCACCAACACCTGAGACGACCGACCCGATTCACCAGGTGAGCTGACTTCCTGTTCTGAAGGGTCGTCACGACCCAGAGACTCGACCCGACTCGGGTCCGAAAAACCAAATAAAAGACTCTAGAATGGACCTGTGGTGTGAGACCCGAGTCTGAGTCCCAATGGTTCTGGTTCTGACCCGAAACAGGAACTTGGTCAGTTAAAGTCTGGAGGAACTTTTCTGCAGGAGGAAGCGCTGAAAGCCACAGAGGAACCAGAACCAGAACCGGGCCAGGAGCCATTGGAGGAACCGATGGAGGAACCTGAGGTCGAGCCGTCGGATCAGCCGGAACCGCTCACGGCTCCAGTACCGGAGGCGGCGCCACCTGCAGCTGGAAGCGGGTCGGAGGACGCAGAGTAGACCGACGTATCTGCTGCTGTAACTCGGTTTACCTCGACTGGGTCAATAAATGTTAGTTTGTCAGAACTTATGTTTTGTCCTTCCTGTCGGGTCAGAGGGCCAATATGAACGGTTCTGGTCGGAGAAGACGAGGATCAGAATTTATTTCATGAACGACTTCATGCGTCGATCCAGAGTAGAAACATAAAGTACTCAAGTAAAAGTACAGTTTAATATTTGATCCAAATATGTTATCAGGGTAAAACGGTTCTTAAATGAAAATTAAAAAAGGCCGTCCCTAAAACTTTATTACAAATTATACTTTATTACAGCAACATGAGTAAATGCAACTAGTTCATGGTTTCTACGGCAGCCTAGGACATGTCAATAAATGAAAACCTAGAGGCAAATTATTTTAATTGATAAATAATATTTATGATCCAATCAGTTTAACTGGGTAGTTTCTAGTTTAGCTGGTTCGGGTGGATGTTCTGAACTCTGTGTGGTTCGGGTGGATGTTCTGAACTCTGTGTGGTTCGGGTGGATGTTCTGAACTCTGTGTGGTTCGGGTGGATGTTCTGAACTCTGTGTGGTTCGGGTGGATGTTCTGAACTCTGTGTGGTTCGGGTGGATGTTCTGAACTCTGTGTGGTTCGGGTGGATGTTCTGAACTCTGGTCAGCAGGTTCAATCAGGTTCTGCTGATTTCATGAGTTCCTCCAGCAGGGGGCGGTAGAGCGTTAAAGTTCCCTCCAAACCTCCAAAGAAGAATGGGAACTTTGCCTCAGTCCAGGCAGTGTTCTGGTACCAGAATCCCGACCCGGTCCGGCCGAGACAAGAGTTCTAGATGAAGGCCGTGATTCTCGCCGCGGGCTACGGAACCAGACTGCAGCGGGACGTTTCCTCCGACCGCAGCGGCAGGTTCGCTCACCTGGCCGGGGTCCCGAAGCCGCTGCTGCCGGTGGGCCGGAGCCCGCTGATCAGCCGCTGGGTCCGGGCGCTGATCCGGTCCGGAACCGTGGACGGGATCTACGTGGTGGTAGGAACCCAAAAATACTCGAATCACTTTTCAGTAGAGATGATCAAACAGAACCGGTCCAGACAGCTGAGCCGAAGGGAAAGATCCGGAACCGATTAATGAACGGGATGACCAGAACTATTCCGTTCGGTTTATCAACTCTGCGCAACCTTTGACCCCTTCTAGTTAAAAAACCAACACAGCCAAACTTGAACTGGACCGTTTTACTTTAAAGGTTGTATTTATTTGTAAAACTTTTATCCCACTGATTAAAAACTGATTCATTTTTAAACCGTTTTGGGTTCTTTGGACAGGGCCGGACCAAGGCATAGCAAGCTAAGGGCTCCTGCTTTGGGCCTCATTAATGCTTGAATCGTTATTGAGAATGCTGTTAAATGTGATTCGATCATTTCAGAACAGATCAAATATCTTTAAACATCTAAACGCAGCATTTTAATCTACAATCTAAAGGAAGTTTACTTTGTAACAGATTAAAAAAAAGCTCATTTAATTGCTGCGCTAAACTAGCGCAAATCTAAAAATGTAAACGTTTCCTTTAACTGGGATTTGTTCACAAACTCACCTCAGCAGTAAGATTTAACCAGCAACTAGCTTCAACCCTCCAGCTAAATAGCCTAAATATTTAACTCCAATATCTAGATGCTAAGCTAAATGTTTAGCCTAAATATTTAACTCCAATATCTAGATGCTAAGCTAAATGTTTAGCTTACTAACTACACATTTAGTTGTAAGCTAAACCATTTTGTTCATTTTAAAAATGAACAAAATGGTGAAAATATGAATTTAGAAGATGGAACTCAGTTTTCTCCTGAGGCTAAATAACCTAAATTATAGTTACATTTTTTACTGTAACTATAGCAACGGGAGCCTGTAGCTTTAAGAACTTTCCATCATTTAGTTTTAGGTTTATCCTGAATAATTTTGACAGAAATGAACCTGACATGCAGTTTGGAGTGAAACGGATCAGAATGAAACCAGATTTAAACGTCAGATGGTTTGGAACCAGAACTCTGGAGGATTTTAAATCGGACCGCCTGGTTCCGGTTCTGCTCTTCCCCAGACCAACGCTCTCCACCAGGCTGCGTTCGCTGTTTGGGCCGCAGAGTTTCCAGAAGTGCAGATTCTCAGCGATGAGACACGAAGCAACGAAGTAAACCGATAAAAACTCGTTAGAACCGGTCCGGTTCTGATCCGACCCACATTAACGTGGTCTGTCCGTCCCAGGAGCGGCTCGGCGCCATTGCCTGCCTGCGGCTGGCGGTGAAACACTTCGGCATCCAGGACGGCGTGATCGTCATCGGAGGGTGAGGTTCTGGTCGGTCTGGACCCGTAACGGGTTTCAGGGACTTGATGCCGGTTCTGATGTTTCTGCAGCGACACGCTGTTCAGGGAGGACTTCAGTCTGGGCCGGATCGCTCAGAAGGTTTCTGAGCTGCAGGCGAGGAGCGCCGACAGCTGCCTGCTGCTGTGCTACCGCTGCAGGGACGAAGGTGAGACCATCATCATTATCATCATCATCATCATCATCGCTGCAGTTAGTGGAAGGACGAATGTTCTCCTGCTTCTCTGCAGAAACCCAGAAGTACGGGATCCTGGAGGTGGATGACGATCTCCGGGTTCTCCAGATGAAGGAAAAGCCGCGGCCTTCAGAGACCGAGTCCAGGAGAGCCGTGAGTCCATCTGGGCGCCCGATGCTAACTACATGCTAGCTGCGCTAACCATAAAGCATGCATCACAACAGTTATACCAACAGCTAATTCGAAATCACAATTCCATTATGCTAATTAGCAGAAGCTAATGCTAAAGCACTAAATTAACATGGTATTTAGTGGAAACTGATGCTAACATGCTATCAGAACCGTATTTAGCTGGTACCGTTTCACTATATTATGATATTCAACAAAGTGTTCCCACCTCTGTCTCATGAATATTCTAAATATTTCATGTGCTGCTGTTTCCCAGTGTCCGTGTTTCTACGTGTTTTCCAAGGACAGTCTTCCTCTGCTGGACGCCTTCCTGGAGGAGAAGAAGGTCAAATTTAACCTGAACGACGAGTTTTAGCTTCCAGACGTTCAGATTCTCACTGAGAAACTTTGTGCCATCAGGACGCGCCGATCGAAGAGCGCGACGCTCCGGGGAACTTTGTGTCGTGGCTCATCCCGAGGTAACAGGAAACGCTTCCTCCGCCGCTCTGAGTCCGTCCAGCAAGCAGAAATTATTTCTAACTTTGAAACTCGTTTCTAACGTCATCAGGAAGCCGGTTTTCGCCCATGAGATCTCCGGACGCTTTGACGTGGGAAACCTGCCGTCTTACCTGGAGTGTGACGTTTACTTCAACGAGAAGCTTCAGGACAACAAATCGTTCATGGTTTAAAGGAACCAACTTTTAATAGGAAATAATTTTAGAATGATTCAAACAGGAAATCAGAGGCTGTCAGTCACCCGGTCAGGAGCCTCCTGCATTTATCGGACGCCTTCTCCCGCCGGTCCTCCATCTTGGCCACGCGCGATCCGAACTGCATGGCCCGTTTGGGCAGGACGGCCGACGGGCCGAGGCCCAGCTGCTTGGCCGCCGACCGCAGGAGGAGCTTCTCGCCGACGCCGCGCGGTAGAGAGAGGTCGGCCTTCAGCCAGACGGGCAGCGAGCTCAGGTAGCTGACCACGCCCTCGTCCAGGTACGGAAACCTGCAGGGACAAACGGGACGGAAACAACGCAGCGGGTCGGATCAGAACCAGTCACACCTGTTTCATTCTGAGCAGCAGAATAAATGAATCCAGGTTTAAGATCCTATTGCATTAAAAACATTTATTTCCTTTGGCTCCCACTCTGACCCTCACGTTTAATCTCCCAATGTTCTCATCAAATGGATGAAAATTATCAATAAAAGAGTTTTAAAATATCTGCTTTGAATGTGGTTTTTATTATTATTTTCAGAAAAAGCCTCAATAGAAACCAAAATGTTTTTTTTATGAAAAACTTTTGCTGGTTTTTGTTCTGCATGATGGAATGAAAAACAAAAAACACTTTTAATGTTTTATAAAATTATAACGAAAACATTTTTTAAAACGTGTCATTAAAATGAGTTTGGAATAAATTTTTAGAACAAAAATGTCATTTCTAACTTTGTTAAAACTTAATATTAACAGTCTGTGATATTAAGCACCTTTTGCATTATAATTTAATAGTTGCAAATTTTAACGTATTTCTAATATTGCAAACAAAAAGGTTGTTAAATTAAAAATGTGCAGAATGACCATCTTTTTATCTGATTAGTCTTCAGACTAATCAATCAATCATCAAGATAAGAGATTAATCCCCAGAGAATAATCGATTAATCAGAGTAATTTGATGATTAATTGATTTCTAAAATAATCTTTAGCTGCTCTGATTGGTTTGGTTTGATCAGCTGCTCAAAAACCTGATTTTTATTTTTCTCAAACTAAACTGGTCTGGAAACTTCGACCAGCAGCTTCAGTGATGATTTCCTGCATAAACCTCAACATTTCTGCTTTATTTTGTAACAAAAGGAAAAATCCATATTTTTTGGTTAAATCTTAATATTTCCATCAGATTTTTATAAAAGTTATTTCCGGTCTCCTGGCTCCGCCTACCGGGCCTCCTTCCCATGGTCTCCCACCACCCGGTCGTCCCGGCCCAGGTTCCTGGAGGAGATCCGGCCCAGTTCCATGCTCAACTCCTCCAGCAGTCCATGGAGTCCCGCCGTCTGGAACCGGACTCTGTGGCGGGAGTAACCGGCCAGCTGCTCATCCGCTCCGATCCCGGTCAGGACCACCTGCTGGGCGGCGCAGAAACAGCGAAGGATCAGCAGGAATCACATTTTACCTCGTTAATCTACTGCTCAGTGTGAACGGTCTGCACCAAACGTCACACAGCAGCAGTGATAAAATGCCCTGATTAAATTAATGATTTAATTAACTAACAAGACCCAGAATATAAAATCTGGGTTCATTTAACACTTTATAGGGTTAATTTTAATAAAACAAAAACATTTTTAAAGGTTTTTAGCCTGAACACTTTAGCAAAAACGCAACACTTCCATCAAGAAAATCATCTATTCTTAGTCTGAAACGATTAATCGCGATTAATCAATTACTGAAATAATTGTCAATAGGGATGATTAATGCTGGTTCTGATTGGCTAGAATGTGACGATTTAGATGATTAATCACCAGAATAAACTGTTTAATCAACAATAAGCCAAAAAACCTAATTAGTCTAATGTTTTTCTTAAATCCGAAGAATAAAGAACAAAAATCCGGATCTGCAGGTTGAACCTTGAAGAAAACAGGAAATCGTTCTCAGCTACAGAAGGTGAAAGGTCACCTTGGCTGAGGAGGTGAAGGGCCTGGGCCCCCCGTCCCCCAGGACAGCCCCCGCGCCCCTGGCAGCGAACCAGACGGCGCAGCCGATGCTGTCGTCCAGCACCGAGTCCAGCGGAAGCACGAGGTGCCGGATCCGCTGCCGCCGCGCCTCCTGCAGTTCCTCCGGCGTCACATTGATCTCCACAAAGTTCCAGCGCCGCTCAGGATTCAGGCCGCGCAGTTCCTCCAGACCGGCCCGTCCAGTCAGTCGGTCCGGAACGTCAAAGGGGCTGAAGGTTCGGGGAGCAGCCGGGTCGCTGTTCGGGGAATCCTTGTTCCGCTTCTTGTTGTGGCTCTTTGGCTCCTGGAGTCTGAAGGCGACGTTCAGCAGGTCGATGGGATGCTGAGCGGGAACATGGCGGTCTGCCAGAGCGGCCAGGATCATGGAGTCGATTCCTCCGGAGAAAAGAACAGCGACGCTGGCAGAACCAGCCGCAGGAGGCGGAGCCTGGACTCGTCTCCGCACCGCCTCGCTCAAGACTCGGATCAGATGATTCGCCTCTTCCGGGCGCGAGCTTCCCGCCAGCAGCTCCTCCAGCTCCCGGACCGACAGCCGGGACTCGGTTAGCGGGTCAGGGCTGGAGACAGGAAGTGACTCGTTCAGAGGAGGAACCGGGGCGGACAGAGTGAGTCCGGCCGGGTTCATCACCGCCCGGCAGTCGATGGGAAGGGATTCGGGGCTGGTGGAGGGAATATCGGGATGATCCCAGGGAAAAATCTCCAAGGAAACAGAACCGGATCGGGCAAACTCCTTCAGGTTGACCCTGAACACACCGGCGGCTGGGACTTCCTGCCAGCTCCGCGGGTCGGAGGCCGGACTGTGCGCCGCCACTGAGGTCAGGGTCATCATTCCCGCCGCGAAATTCCACAGCAAGCTCCGCCTGCCGAAGAAGTCCCGGCCGAACCAGAGGCACTCCGTCGCCCTGTGGTGGTAAACGAAGGCCCAGGGCCCGCGGACCGCTGACAGGACCAACAGGATCTCAGCGGCGGTTCCGCAGGACTGCAGCCGCTGAGAGAGGACGGCGGTGTCGTTCTGGTCCGTATCCACCGGAAGGCCACCGAAGATCTCCCCGTTCCACAGCAGGACGTTCCCGGCGGCATCCGGCAGCGGCTGCGGCGTGAGGAGGCCCCGCATGTGGAGAACATGGGCGGAGAACAGGCACCGATAACCGGAGTCCGTCCCTGAAACCGAGACGTCCCGGCTGGAATCCGGTCCTCTCCTCTGCAGAGGTTCCAGGACCGCCTGGTCCTGTTCCTCCGGAGCTGCGGACCGGCTCAGCAGGCAGAAGATCCCGCACATGGTGATGACCTCACAGGTCCTGCTGCTCCTTCTTCATGTAGTCCAACTCCTCTGCAGACAGAACGGACCGGGATCACGACTCCATCAGGGTCAGAAGACACGACCCGGAAAAGAACGACTTACTTTTACAGGAACTCAGAGTCTGACTTCTGTCGGCCAGGAAGAAAACGTTGCTGTTCCTCTGCTGGATGTAAACTTTCTGCAGGAAACAAACACAAACAATCCAGTCCAGACAAACTGGATGGCTAAAGCAGCAATTTGATGGTTTAGGAACCCCAATAACAGATTAAAAAATATAAATATTGTGTTGAGCTGATCTCTGTTCATTCAATAAGTTAGCAGCAAAAAGGATTTTGGAATTGAAAATGTTTGTTTTGTCGAATTTTTTCTCTATTAATTATGATTAAGCAATAAGACTCTGCAATTAACTCGATTAAATATTTTAATCGAGGCCTATCGGTGTAATTTAAACTGAAAGCCAGGTTGTGTTTGGTGGAACTACATTCCATGCTAATCCACACGGATCGGCTTCACTCCACTGTTACCTGAGTGATTAGAGAAATGTTGATGTAAAGTCAGGTGTGTTAGTACGTCACTGCTCACCCTGGTTTTCTTCAGGTTAGAAAGTTCGTCCACAATAATCTTCTGCTCCTTCACCTAAACGATACAAATTCAAATAATCAAACCAAAAACACAAAGCTGATAACAGCTTGTGTAAGTCGTAATATTCATCTAAAACATCCAAACCTCAGTATTAAAACGTGAAAGCTGCTTTTCCTCCCCTATATTAGCGTGTTAGCCGATAGAAACTGGTTTTAACGAACCTTTCTGTTCAGTTCCTCCTTCAGCGCTGAATATTCGCTCATATTATCGCTGCTGCCGGAGTTTGTTTGAGACATTTTGTCCGAAACTAAACTAAAATAAGCTATTTGACGGAGCTAGCAACCGGCTAGGCGAGGCATGGCTAGCAGGTTCACCGCCGGGTTTAGGTTTTGCCCCTAAGAGAGACTGGTTCCGGTTCATGAACAATGAAGCGTCGGAATCGCACGTCTACGTCGCCGCCATGTTGCGAGAGGCAACAAATAAGAAAACTCGTGCTGTGTAGTTTATCCAGCCACCATATACTGTTTGTATATGTATTATGTTACATTTAGTAAATAAATTTTTAAAGTTATGTAATGAAAATTCAACAGAAGGATTACAATTCCAACAAAGATCATTCGCAAAAATAGGAATAGAAGCAAAATATTCACATTATTTTCAAACATAAATGCGACATGTGAAGAGCTGATACATATAATTTGAGCTTTGATAAAATTATACAGATTTAGTGCACTTTCAAATAAGACTTTTAAAAACATTTAAGAATAAAAATGTTATCAATATTATCAAATTCTTCATTATTTCAGAGTAAAAACCAAATCTAATAGTCTGAAAAGCTACATTTGGGGAAATTACTTTTTTCTAGGTTATGCAATGTTTTTTTTTTTGGGGGGGGTGGGGGGGTTAGATATATTGCAAGAGTAAAATTGATGTTCAACTGTTTTGATTTACAAATTACATGAAGTGCATGTTTGAAGAAAGTCTTTGGTTTTTAAAACCGCTTCTCAATGATTGTCTTCGGTTTTGGGAGAAACTGGATAAGTAATGTATTTCTACTGTTTTGTTAAAGAAATTAAGAAAATGATAAACACGGAGTTCATTCCCCGCACCACCAGGGGGCGATAAAACCGTGTGAAAATAGCTGAAGTAAAGAAGCAGTAGGTGGGCAATGCGCATGTGCATTAGAATGTTTACACGGTAGGAGAGTTTACAAGGACACAACGAGTTTCCTTGTTTTGACTGAAACACTTTGAAAAAGCGGAGGAAAAGAGAGATTCGTCTGCGGGCAGAGGTTCGGTAAAATGGCCTGTTTGAGTCCGGTTCTGTCCGGCAGAACCAGGCTGGTCCGGTACCTCTCCGGGGTCAATGTGTTGGTCCGCAGCATGGCTGCTAGCAGACCGGTCTCTGCAGCTGCTGCCTGCTCCGTAAAGAACCATGATCTGGTCCGAACCAGAACAGCTGGGTCCGACCAGAACCCGGCCGGTCCGGACCGTCACCTTTACCTGTGTGACCCAGCGGGCCTGCAGCGCCCCTTGGAGGGAGAAGGAGAGCACAGCAGGAGAAACGGGCTCTCGGGTTTCCAGGTAACTGATGAAGTTCTTCCGTCCGAACTTTCCGAACCTCCCGGTTCCGACTCCAGGGTGGAGTGTGCCATCCTGTCCTGCCCGGAAGCATTAAGAAGAGACTTCCTGTCCATGTTCCCGGAGGCTCCGGTATCCGACCTCACGGTCATCACGGTGACCCAGAAGACCAGGAGCGACATGACGTCATGGAGTGACGCGGTGGAGCGCGAGCGGGAGGAGAAGCTGGAGACGTTCATCCACGGAGCGCGGGAGATCTGCGGGGCCCTGCGGGCCGACGGCTCCTGGGCCGACTTCATCGACCCGTCCTCCGGCCTGGCCTTCTTCGGCTCCTACACCAACAACACGCTGTTTGAGACCGATGAGCGCTACGCCCAGCTGGGCTTCCGCATCGAGGACCTGGGCTGCTGCCGGGCGGTCCGCCATTCCCTCTGGGGGACGCACGTCTTTGTCGGGACGATTTTCACCAGCGCCCCGGCCGGAGCCTCCGTCCTGGAGAGGCTGTTCAGCATCTAAACACAGCAGACAGAACAACTAATTCTTTCAGCTTTTTCACTTCATGAACCTCCGAAATGTTGACAAAGTTAAATAAAGTAGTTTTTTCATTAAGAGAAAAGTAAAGAAACAGTTAATTTTTGGAAAATATGGATGTCAAAAGGTGCCATAATTCAATGAATAAATAGTTGCCTAGTGGCGGCTGTAGGGGGTGCTATAGCTCCAAGAAAATATCAAATCATTTTCTTTCTCATCCAACTTAATATCCTTTAGTATGTTATTTTCCTAGCAAAATGCAATCATATATTGAGTAAAATAATCTCATTTTGCAATATGAAATTAACTTTTATGCCTATTTTCAATTTCGCAATACAACTGTAGCAAAAACGGATTGTCTTCTACGACCCATATTAAGAGGATACTGTGAATTAAACATGAAAGGTTTCAATCACCAGTTTGACAGTATCTCAAGTATTTACAGCAAAAGACTGATAAATGCTTATATTGAGTTTCTCAGCCATATTGTCCACCTCTATATACTGGACTATACTTTTTAGAATAACTAAAACTGTTTCAAATAGTTTAAAAATTGTAAAAAAAAATTAAAAAAAATTATAAAAAATACAGCACATTTGAACACCAACTCTACATATCAAAATAAATTTTTTTAGTTTGTTTTCCCCTCTTAGGTTAAAATAACCATAATCACTGATGTGATGTAAGCTAATTAAAATGATGCTAATGAGCGTTAGCTCAGGAATGATGAAGCATCTGGTGTTGACGTGTTGGTATGGGGGGGCCCCAGATGAAAATCAGCTTAGGGCCCAGAAAAATTTGGACCGGCCCTGGATGATTGGCCAGAAAACTGTAATCTGGAACCAAACATCTGGTTCCAGAAGTTTGACCTGGTCCAGCTGCAGCGGGTATCGATTCGGACCAGCTGGTATCGATCCGGACCAGCTGGTATCGATCCGGACCAGCTGGTATCGATCCGGACCAGCTGTCAGGTGTTTGCTGTCTGTGTACCTGGAGGACGGCCTCAGACGGTGACCTTTGATGTTTATTGTTGTGAAGCAGATCAAAATCTCAGAGTCCGCAGCGCCGCAGTTTCAGAACCATCAGAACCAGCACCGCTCCGAGGAAACAGCAGATTTATTTACCTGCTCTGATAAAACGCTGTTAGCATTGGCTGTAAAAAGCTCGGCTCTCTCGTGAAGAATAGCTGAAAATCCTCCAGCATCGCTGCTTTATCCTCGGCCCGGCAGCGCGAGCCCGCAGCGGGACAGTCATTCATATTTTTATCCATCCGGGATAAAATTAGCCCAGGTAAACACAGCTTGTTGTGCAACAAAAGGAGGCAGACATACCTGCTGCTGAAAATAACAGAGCAGCCGTTTGACCGCTGATGACAGCGGGCTGACACACCGACCCACTAATCTGGTTCCGCTCCAGCGGCTCTCTGCTCTGTTTGGGCCCTGTATACATCACAAAGACTCACCTGAGCCCATTGTTACCGCTGCGGCCAAAATACCCGCTTATGCCAGTTCTGCTCCCTCACGGCATGAGACAGCAGCCAGAAAGGACAACACCAGCTTTTATTCTAAAAATCCGAATTAAGCGATCAGAATCAGCTCGGTTCGGTCCAGTAGAAACTCTAGAGCTAACCTGGCTTTCCAGATCTGAAGTGGAGAGTTCCTGTAAAATCAGGCAGGTCGGAAAACATAAAGGTGCTTTTTTAAATCCACTTTAATCCAAATTCTGTAGAAAGTACGGTTCAGCTGGTGAGGTGTGAATGCTAACTGACCTCTGACCTGTGGTCCTCCAAACCTCGGTCTGGGTTCAGTTGAAGTGAACTCTGGTTCGGTTTGAATGCATATGTGAATGCCAAGCGGTCCAGAGACCAAACCAGGAAGTGAACTACGGCGCAGGGCATTGTGTTAGCCTAGTGATAGCAGGAGAAATGGCTCCAGGTCTTTAGCCAAAGACTAAATAGAAATCTATCGATCAGCGCTTTAGCTTTAGCATAGCAAATACGTATTTACAGTTAGCGCTTTAGCATTAGCGGAACTAATGTTTTTGATGAGTGCTGTAGAGTTAGCACAGCTATCTTTTTAGTGGTGTCCGCTGTTGAATTCTCTGTGTCTAAAAGAAACTGATCAAATCTCTTTAATTCTCCAAATGAATAAATACAACATCTGGAGTCGTATCGACCCATAAAAACAATTTAATGTAGAACAAGCTTTAGTCAGGACCTGTGAGCCTTTCAGGGCGAAGTCTTTACGAAATAGAATCTGGGGTTACAACACGCAACCAATGTTTTCTACAACAGCTGCTCAGTTGGTCGGTTTAATCTGAACCTGACAGAAGCTTCATGCTTCCTCTGATCGTCTGATGGAGTTAAAATCCAGATTTAGCTTTAGGACTTTTGTTCAGATTCAATGAAAGAAATGGGAAAAAGTCGGGAACAAAGAAAGATTTTGAAAGATTCAGAAATCCTGGAGATTTACCGCCAGTGGCCACTTTATTAGGTACACAGTACTCTTCTGTTTGACTGAGTCCAGGTTCCAGGTGTCGCTCTGCAGATCCACCTTGTCTAAATATTGATCATCTCCGTCTCTGAACAGCCTGAGATGAGCCAGAAAATCATGTAATGAAGTGAAGCGACGGTCGTCCCGGTGATCCTCGGCCTGTTCTCTCTGACTCTGCTGTAAAGTTTAAATCTGAACTTTCTGGGTGAACCTGGAGCCTCTGACCCTCCTTCAGGCCCTTCCGGTCAGAACAGGTTCAGCTGCACTCTGATAGGGACCTGAAGCATGTAGACGCACTTTTCAGTTCTTTATTGTTTCTTCTGCAGCAAATAAAAAAGTTTACAAATTGCAAGACATTAAAAATGAAATGTTTACTCTTTTGGATGCATGAAGTTAAACTGGACTCTTATCCTGCAGATGAAGCGATGGGAATGTGAGGCTCCGCCCCCTCCTTTGTTTGTGCCAGAGGGAGAAGTGAAACAAGCCAGAGAGCATTTTTGTTTCTTTCACAACATGCCGGGTCGGCCCACTGAATCTGGACAGATCACTCTGGAACCCTTCAGCTCTAAAACAACATCAGCTCAGAAACACAACGCTGCTGGGATTAGTGGCAATTATTCATCACTGCAGATCCAAAAACATCTCCATGAACAATAAAACCCAGAGAAACCATAGAGGCCTCCAGCTGATCAGATTCGCCTCAGTGTTTGTTACCTGATGGAGCAGCAGCCCGTAATTACACCTCTGCTCCGCTCTGTTGACAAACCGGAGAAATGCAAGTCATCCATGGAAACCTTACCTGCACTTCAACGTCCTGCAGCTGCTTTATGTTAGCAACGTTTAAAATGTCCAAATCCTCCAAAGGTTGCTGCAGCTTCCTGTGGAACAAAGCAGATCAATAAATATATAGATTAACTGGAATCTGTTAATGCAAATTTCTGTTAGTTTAATTTTATTAAATTAATGAAATTGTACAGTGTAGGACAGTACACAACAGTTAAACTTCATCTTTAAGAAAACACAAAACACAAAATAATTCACAGGTGAGAACTCAAAGTTTTATTAGAAGACAATACAAATATTTACAGAAGAAATAACTAATAAAAGCAAAGACAGAAATAATCTAAAGTCTGGACGCCATCAACAATAAGCTGACGAAAACATTCTGACGTTAAATAAATAGCCTACTTCATTCTTTTATGGGATAATTTGTATTATTTTTGGTTATATGAAACTATATTTTTAATTTATTGTAGTTTTTCATTTTTAAAATGTTTTTATCCCAGTTTTTATTGCTTTGAATCCAATTAGTTGGTATTTTATATGGTCCAAATATCTAATTAAATAATTTTTTGTCTTCTTTACAGAATAAGTCATTTGAAACATGAACCATGGCAGCGCTGACAATGCAGAGCATCACTTTCTTTAAAAATCATGCAGTTTTCTAAACAAATATTTGCAGCTGCAGCAAATGTTCAGTTTGAAACTTTTTCTAGAGAAACTTTCCAGAAACTGGAGACTAAACGTCTGCAGAAACAGAACAAAGAAACAAAAAGACGATATTTCTCTAATTCACAGAAAAACTAAACTTTCCTCTGAAGGGTCTTCAGATCTGGAAGCTCATTAATTATTGGCACAACGTCAGAGATGAAGTTTCCTCTGATATTTAAGGAGTGTTGAGGTTTTGCTGCAGACGTCCTGCTCCATGTTGTCCTGAAGGCCTCTGAGCAGCCTGGTGACCTCTGACCTCTCTGGAGAACATCAAGTAGATTGTATATTAATGCTAATCTGTGATGCACATGCATTTTTTGAACATTTGCATATTTTTAAATTTAGTTTACCCCACCAGGGACAAGGGTGTAAGAAAATGGATGGATAAATTTAGTTTTAAAACATGTTAACAAAGTATTAAGATTAAATTTTTTGTTTTGTTTTTAGCTAAACATGGAAAATGTTCAATTAAATTTTCAAATCAAAAATTCAATTTGATCAGTTTCTCACAAGTTACCAAAACAGAAAGCAGATAAAATGGATGAAATATGTTATTTCTTCTTTTCTCAGACGCTGCGGCCGAACTGGACGCTGAGGTCCGAGTTTCGACTGCAGAGACGTTTCAGATTAATGTTCTGTACTGGAATACAGAAGTTATGACTTTGAATTACAAATGGAAACACACAGTTCATTTTGGCCAAACTCTGTCAAGTCATTGTGTTGTTCTGTTTTTCCTGTTTCCAACGCAGCAGCAGCAGTAGCTGCTGCAGCTGCACCAGCAGCAGCAGCTGCTGCAGCAGGGTCCTCCATGCTGACGCTGCTGTTCCAGAACTTCCCAGGAAACCGCAGGGTTTGAGCCTGGCTTGTTCCTGAACATGACCAGGATTGTTGAGTTTACAAAGTTAGAATCTGATGCTATGAGTTTAATCTTTGCTTAGCTTAGCTGTTTGAACTTTAAGCCCAATTCTCCCAAATTCAATCAAATTAATCAATTAAATTGCTGCTAAAATTCTGAATAGGAAGCGGGCAACCCAATCAAATTCTGCTTCAGGCCCCATTCAACCTTCATCCGGCCCTGGTTACAAAAGTCATTTTGGTAATATATTTCTGGTTTCTCTTGGTAAAAATCATTTATCTATTTGTCGACAGATTTAGTCCTTTTCAGATGTAAACATGTTGATAATGGAGCCACTTGAAGTAAAGAAAAGTCACCAAACATGAAGAGAAACTGACTAAAGCCGATTTTTACGGGAGCTCCGGTCCTCTTAGTGAAGGTGCGTCCGCCATTTTTAACCCCCACTTCTCTGTCGTTCTCCCTGTGAGCGCGTGCGGTGGAAGTGCACCGCGTTGTTTGTCCCCCCATGCGCATGGTGACGTCACAGCGGGGTATATGTAACGGCGGGACGTAAACAGAGCAGCAGAGGAGAGCGGACGGAGCCACGGTCCGGAGCCGGACAGAAAGCAGCCATTCCCGTCTGTTCTGGGTCGAACCCGTCCGTCAGAACATAAGAACATTTCTTTCCAACTTCAGCTACAGTGTTAGCTAAGTTCGGAGGGGAGAAAAGGGAGAAACGTCGCGTTTTCTTTTGGCTTTTTGATTTTTCTGCTTCTTGCTGCCGACGGTTGGACGCAGATAGCAGAGGGTCAGATCCTGTCCAGCACAAAAGAAGGAAAAGCAGGTTGTTTAAAACGCTTTAACATGGAAACTACTGCACCCAAGAAGGCGACATGCACCGGTGAGATATTATTTATACAACCATATTTGTGTAATTACCTAGGGGAAATAATAATAATAATAATAATAATATCTCTTCAGAATCCATCAGACATTTCTTCACTTCAGCCAAGTTTCTTATTTACATGGGCCATGCACTGTCAACATGGGTGAGTAGAGCTGAAATATTACCTGGAATATAATTAATGTATTATAATAAACCAAATATTTCGGCTCACCTGAAAGAAAAATATCTGCTCTCATTGTTTGTGTAGTTTCTAAATCTGTGTAAAGATAGAAAGTAAAAGATGTAGAAATCTTAATCATATTATCTAAAATACAAAACGCTTGAATTAAGTCTATAAATTGATTTATATGCAGACTACATTTTCTTTTGTTTTAAATAAACTGGTTATTTAAGTTTTTGTCCTACTGGTTGTTTTGTTTTGTTACAAAAGAAACTATTTTGCAGATATTTTTTGCTTCTAGAGAATCTTAGATTCAAGCAAAACATGAAACTCTTCTTGTTCTTCTGAATTTCATTGGAAAAATAAATGCATCACAGAACCAAACTGTGATTATTGTAGAAATACTGCTTATATTTGGTAAGTTCTTTATATATTTTCATATCAAGCTTCCTTTACAGAAACGGCTCTAAACAATTATTTTGAATGTTGTTGAGTTTTCAGTTTTGCAGCTAATTACAGCCAGATATGTAAATGTGTTTTATGGAAATGTAAATAAATAAAAAAGTGAGACGGAAAGTAGAAATGTGAAATGTCTGGTTGCAGGGTGACCGGATGTGGAACTTTGCAGTGGCTGTTTTCCTGGTGGAGCTGTACGGGAACAGCCTGCTGCTCACGGCCGTTTACGGCCTGGTGGTGGCCGGGTCCGTTCTGCTGCTGGGCGCCAACATCGGCAACTGGGTGGACAGGAACCCCCGGCTGAAAGGTGAGCGTCTGAACGCTCAACATGGGTCTGGGTTGGTTTGGTCAGGTGTGTTTGGGTTGGTTTGGTTTGGTCAGGTGTGTTTGGGTTGGTTTGGTTTGGTCAGGTGTGTTTGGGTCGGAGCGTTTTGTCCGGTCCGGTCCAGTCTGACGTGGGTCCCGGTGTTTCCACAGTGGCCCAGACGTCGCTGCTGGTCCAGAACAGTTGCGTCATCACCTGCGGCGTTCTGCTGATGCTGGTTTTCCACTTCAAGGCCCAGCTGGTGGAGCTCTACAACGGCTGGATTCTGGTAAGATCCACTGAAAACAGTTTATCAATAAGCAGTAAATCAATTCATCACATGATAAATTAAAAACTCAATAATTTCTATTTGCATGATTTACTGTTTTTCTCTTTCTACCACAAACTGATAAAAGTCTTCAGTCTGGAGTTTTGGTCTCAGTTTTGTTTCCAGTGATTTCAGAATTAATTAATTTGTCGTTTCTGTTGTTTTGTTTATTTATTAAAGTGTTTATTATTTGAAAATGGTCTTAAAACAACAACATAATTGTTTATTGCAACTAACTTTATCATGACGGGCCTAGTTAATGACAGCAAACTGCAAACCTAGAAACAAACCCAGGAGATCGAGGCTTGGCTCCCTCTATGTGAAGGAGGTCCGGTTGTTTGGTTTGGAGCTGCAGGCGTGCCGACTCGGCAGGCCGGCCCGGGTCAGGACAAAGGCGTTCTGTCTGCCGTGTGTGTGTGTGGGGGGGGGAGGTCGCTGAGTGAAGCTGCAGCGTCTAGTCGAAGGCCGCCCAGTCAGCAGGTTGCTCATGTGACTGAAAACGGAGGAAAATCCTTCCCTGATCCGCCTGCTGACAGATTCCTGTTTCCATGCCGACCGGAGCAGCTGAGCCCTAAACTTGTTTTACAATATGTCAGTTTGAGTCGTTAAGACGCCTTTATGACGCCGCAGCTGACCTGCAGCATTCGGTTTCTGCTACTTGCTAATTATTTACAATTATAGATTTTTTCCCCAAAAAATAAAAATCGATTCTGGTCGGTTTGCATAACCTGGCAGGAGAGCAAGACTCGACCTTTGAGTTTAGTTTCTTTTTGTCAAAAATATTTGCTTTAAGTCGCAGAACGTTCAGGGCCTGAACAAAAGTTTACTTCAAAATACACAATAAGAAGTGAATGATAATATTATTCAATTATTTTAACAAATTTTGTTTAAAAAGTTGCTCCAGTTCTTTCCTTTACAGTTTAAAAATCAATATTTTTATTTACAAACATTTAAATATTTACTCATATTCAGAGTTACAGTAAATCCCAGCATTGTGGGCGGAGCCAAGAGAGACAGGGGCGTGGCCAAATGGGCCGAGAAATAAAACTAATAAGAAATAAACTCTGTTACTTCTAAACTTTGTGGGAAAATGTAGTGACTTCTTATCAGAAAACGTTTTATAAAATGTGTTTGAACTGGATTTAAATTAAATTATTTATTTGCATTTTTAATGTTTTTCTAAAATTATATTAAAAGGTTTAAGAAGTGAAATAAAAAATGTGCAGAATGTGTTTTTTATCTTATTAATCGTCAGAATAATCCATTAATTGACAGAATCAATAGACTAAATGATTAGTTGTCATAATTGATTAATCATTAGAATAATTAGTTGTCAGAATAATCTGTAAAATTGATTACGGTAATCGGGCGTGCCATGGTGGCGTAGCGGGTAGCGTGGCCCATGTTTGGAGGTTTGAGTCCTGGACTCGGTTCGACTCCCGGACCCGACGATACCACTAGAGCCCACAAAAACCCCCTGGAGGGGTAAAAAACTAAATGATTAATCGTGTTAAAATACTGGTTGGTTGCTTCCTGTTCATGTGATCACATCCTTCCTTTAAACATCCCACAATCCTTCACTGCATCATCACATGACCAACAGAAACCACATGACCAGACGCCTCCTGAAACACAACGATGGAAACAAACATCGGTTTTTAATGTCACTTTTACTTTTCAAGCGACACGTTAATGCAGAAGTTTATAGTTTTGTTGCATTTAATGAATGTAGGAAAAATCAGCTTTGTCAGGATTGAACCTGCTGATGAGAAAGAACCAGAGTTCAGAGGTTAAATCCTGGTGTGTTTCTCCTCCAGACCTTCTGCTACATCCTGGTCATCAGCATCGCCAACGTGGCCAACCTGGCCAGCACGGCCACCTCCATCACCATCCAGCGGGACTGGGTGGTGGTGGTGGCCGGCCAGGACAGCAGCAGCCTGGCCGGTGAGTTTCCGCTCGTATCTCTGAGCGTCAGACTTTGCACCGCCGCGCTGCTGACTCACTCTCATTGCTTTATGTCCTCCTGATTGTTCTGAGCTATTTAAGAGATTTACTGCGGTGAACCCGCTGACCCCGTGGCGTTTCTCCTCCCGCAGACATGAACGCCACGGTGCGGATCATCGACCAGCTCACCAACATCCTGGCGCCCATGCTGGTGGGCCAGATCATGGCGTTCGGCTCGCACTTCGTGGGCTGCGGCTTCATCTCCGGCTGGAACCTGGCCTCCATGTGCGTTGAGTACGGCCTGCTGTGGAAGGTTTACCAGAAGACGCCGGCGCTCGCCCTGAAGGCCGGCCACAAGGAGCAGCAGCACGAACTCAAGCAGCTCAGCCCCCAGAAAGGTACCTGACCTCTGACCCCAAACACACACACACACACACACACACACACACACACACCTCCTGCTCAACGACTTCGTCCCATTTCTGCAGTTTGCTGTGGAGTTCTGCAACCAGACTGAGAAAAATGATTTGATTATGAGGAAAAGGAGAAAATACAAGAAAAAATCAGAATATCAGAAAAAATTGTAAGGCTATGAAAATAGTCAAAATATGCAAAACAGTCATAATAATGGGAGTAAAGTCATAATACAAGAATGAAGTCAAAATAATGAGCAAATTGTTTGAGATTAGTTGTAATATTACGAGAAGATGAAATAAAATGAGTTTGTAATGAGAATAAACTCTGAATATGAGAAAGTTGTAAAAACAGACTGAAGTAAGAATATTTTAAAACTCTTACACAAAATAGAATTAAAATTAAACTGAAGAAAACTGAGCACCTTGTGAAGTTATACTTTGATAGATTTTTTTTACTTAATAATAAGGAAATATATATTAGAATCAAATGATCAGCAGCAGGAATCTGAGAGAACGGAGAAAACCAGGCAGACGGATCAGATTCTTATCCAAGCTCTTTTTCTCATTTAACGACTTTTTTCTTTTAATTTTGCGACTTTTTCTTCTGGTAACATCACGACTTTATTCTTGTAATTCAAACTTCTGACTCTCCGTCGTCCGTTTGAACTTTAACTTTAAACCTGCTGATCCAAAGCTTCCTGTTTCTCTGACAGACTGTGAGAACGGCCAGAGTCCTGAGGAATCGTCTCAGCCGCTGATGGACGCCTCGGCGCCCGGCGCCGCGGACCCCAGCGAGGCGGCGGGCTGCTGCGGCGCGGCGCGGCGGCCGCTGCGGACCTTCAGGGCCGGCTGGGTGGCCTACTACAAGCAGGACATCTTCCTGGCCGGCATGTCGCTGGCCTTCCTCTACATGACGGTGCTGGGCTTCGACTGCATCACCACGGGCTTCGCCTACACTCAGGGCCTCAACGGCTCCATCCTCAGCCTGCTGATGGGCGCCTCTGCCATCTCCGGCATCTGCGGAACCGTGGCCTTCACCTGGATCCGCAAGAAGTGCGGCCTGATCCGGACGGGCTTCATCTCCGGCACGGCGCAGCTCTGCTGCCTCCTGCTGTGCGTCTTCTCCGTCTTCGCCCCCGGCAGCCCCTTCGACCTGAGCGTGTCGCCCTTCCAGGACCTGTTCGCCCACCTGATGGGGCAGCAGAGCCTGCCGGAGGCCGAGCACAGCCTGGGCGCCGCCTTCAGCACCAACGCCACCACGCCGCCGCCGCCGGCCCTCGAGCTGCCGCCGCTGCAGTCCTACATGTCTGTCAGCCTGCTGTTCGCGGGCGTCATCGCCGCCAGAGTCGGTGAGCAGATCCCCGTTCCCTAAACCGCCGTTCCCTGATCCTTTCTTCACTCTCTCCTTCTAAGCTGCCAGACTTTCTTTAATCCCAGTCTCTCTGTGGACTCCGGCCGACGACCTTTGACCCAGTTCTCAGTGGGTTCTGGTCCAAAAAAAGCACCAAAAACAAAAAACCTCCTTATTTTAATACTAAGAAAAAATACTTTAATTACATGATTGAAGTTGTAATATGAAAAAAAATATACAAAAAAAATCATAAGAATGAAATCAGAATAAGAGAATAGTCACGATTTTAAAGTTGTAATAATACAACAGTTATTTGATAATAGTTTAATAAGTTTTATCATAATATTACCAGAATAAAGTTGTAACAATTATAGATGTTGAGATTCTAAGTCAAATCAATCACAGATTAATAATCCGTCAGATTTTCCTGGTAATCTGGAGCTGGTTGGATTTAGTTTGCTGCGTCAGCGTGTTTTCTTCTTCTTCTCCTGATAAAGTGAGCAGCGTGGGCTCGGCGTGCTGCGTATCTCCTCCAGATGACCAAGTCATATTTGCAACCTTTGAAGCCAATAATGTTCCAGAATGAGCCGCTGCAGTCGAGTGGCTTTAAATGAGGCAGGAAGTCAAAGTGCTGCTAACCGCTGGTTCCTCCCGCCCTGCAGGTCTGTGGTCCTTTGACCTCACCGTGACCCAACTCATCCAGGAGAACGTGATCGAGTCGGAGCGCGGGGTGATCAACGGCGTCCAGAACTCCATGAACTACCTCCTCGACCTGCTGCACTTCATCATGGTGATCCTGGCGCCCAACCCCGAGGCCTTCGGCCTGCTCGTCATCATCTCCGTGTCCTTCGTGGCCATGGGTCACGCCATGTACTTCCGCTTCGCCTTCAAGAGCCTGGGCAGCCGCCTCTTCCTGTGCTGCTCGCCGGAGCAGAAGGCGGAGACGGACGCCTCGCCGCCCACCACCGTGTAGAGCCGCCATTACAGAGACTCTGTCCCAGCCGGACCGCCCTGCCTCTCATTCACCCAACTAACACCACCGCTTGTAGCTGTTAGCATCTCGATGTTAGCATCCTGATTGTAGCTGTTAGCATCTCGATGTTAGCATCCTGATTGTAGCTGTTAGCATCTCGATGTTAGCATCCTGATTGTAACTGTTAGCATCTCGATGTTAGCATCCTGATTGTAGCTGTTAGCATCTTGATGCTGGATAGACGGGTTAGGGTCACAGAAAACTAGCTTGTAGCTTTAGCGAAGATGGGGTTTGCTTATTAACACATAGTTTAGTCGAGGCTCCGCCTCCTCCATTAGACCTGAGGTACGACGTCCTCCCATTGGCCGGCCGTAAGTGGCGGCGGTGGGATGGACGGTCAGGGAAGCGGGCGATGGCGCGCGGGCTGAACGCCTCTCGCCGGTGCTGCGGAGACGCCTCCTACTTAACCAAACTAACTGGCCTCTTAAAGGGTCCGACTATATTTATTCACTAACTTTATCAGCAGTATTGTGTTTTCCTTGTGCCAAGCAAGAACTCGCGCACCGCAATAATAGCTCTTAGTTACCAAAGTCTGGTGAAAAAGGAAGTGAGGGAAGCCAGGTCTCTGCAGTTCGTCTCTGCGCCTGCGGGTGGCAGCACCACCGCAGGCAGGCTGAGCTCGTTCTCCCTTTAGAAGAGAAGAAAATCGTCTTTTCATGTAGTTTGCAATAATGTTTCAGTTCTTCAGTGATTTCTGTTGTGATTGTCGTTACTCAGGCACTTTATGTGATTGACGTCTGTCATTCCACTCTGATCATTGGCACTCCTTCAGTTTTTTAGTTATTTTAGCACAAAGTTGAAGCCCCGCCCACTAACCGCCCCAGTCACAGGTCGTCTGGGTGGAAGACAACAAAGGCACATATTATAAACACTTTGCAGCACAAACTGCCAGTTCCTCAAATTACAAACGTCTCCATCAGCCACACTGACCAGCCGTCACTTTCATTCCTGTCTCTGAAGCTTCATGTCAAACAGATTCTTTGTTTTTATGAACTTGGTTTTAAGAAATGATCTTCAGAAAAGACTCAACAGTTTTCATTGGACTTTAGCTGCTGATCATTTGTTGCAGTTCAGAGTTTTCCTTTAGACTGAAGCTAACCACGGCTCAGGCTTCGTCAGTCAGGCAGCGGCGGCAAAACAACCAGCATCAGGAGGCCTTAGTCCTCAACGCCGCCGCCGTCCCACTCTGATGACCTTTGCCTCATGTCTTCCACCTTCCCTTTATTAGCCTCAAATAAAGGCCACTACGGCCAACAACAGCTTTAAAAAAAGACCCTCATGAAGATGAACAGAAGAAAATTCAACCTGTATGACTGAACTTATAATCCTTCTGAGGTAAACGCAAAGTCCAAAACAACCCGAACGCTTCAGAAAGCCTGAACAACTATTGATCAACACCAAAATAAGCTGCTGATCAAGTCAAACTTAAACTCTTTGGACCCAAAATTCTTTTCATTTTGCATCCAAACATACCGAATTCTTTTAAATTTTAGATGGTCTTGAGTAAAACTCTGCAGAGGTTTTTGTCTTTTCTTTGGACCTTGGCTGCTGTTTCAGCTGAGCATGAAGCTGATCTTAACATTCTGGCTCCAACAGAGCCTGAAAAAGTGATTTTACTGGGACTTTATTTGAGTTCTGGGCTGAAAATAAGTAAAAAAAACAAAGTCCAATGAAAACTCCAGAAAGTCTTTAGAACCGTCAGTGTGGACTGGTTTAAAAGATGACAGCAGAGGTAAAATAAGAATTTGTGGCAGAATCAGAACTTTTTCTAGTTAAATCTGGTCAGAATAATCCAGATTATTGTGGTTTTGGGTGATGCAAGTCGATATAAGCTACAGAGCAAATCAAGACGAATGAATATTTAACCCCAAAGGTCTGAACTGTTCTCTTTACCTTATAAATGAAACTTTACAGCTTTATCCGCTTCCTGTCTGAACGCCTTACTGGAAACCTGCCGACCGCCGCGTAACGCACACAGAACCGAACCGGGTCATCAGAACCGGCCCGGAGCGGAGCAGAGCCGAGGGAGTCCTATTCAGGAATATCACTCACTAACTCCACGTTAACATCTGGTCTGAGTCGACTTTAGCTTAGAGGAATAGAAATAAATACAAACTGTTTGGTTTTAACTGTTTTTATATCTTGTTTCTGTGCTAATTTGTGCTTTTATTGCATTTTATTTGAAAACATCTCTAATCTCCTTTACTTTAATATATATATATTTGTGTGTGTGTTGTATATAACATACAGTATTGTAGTTTTCTAGTTAAGAGCGTGAAATCATAAAGGAATCAGGTTTGTTTGTAAAAATCACTCCAGTAGATGAAAAGGTACAGAAATAAAGAACTGGATGAAAACCAGGCTGTGTGTCGAGTCTTCAGTGTGTGTGTGTGTGTGTGTGTGTGTGTGTGAGCTCTCTGAAGGTATCGAGTGTCAAAGTGCTGAAGCTGGACTGTAACCAGAGCTGAGAGACGAGGACTGACCTGGATTCGCTCGGCGACGGAGGAGGAGTCGAGTTCAGCAGCTCTGAGCGTCTAAAACGACTTTCATGAACTCAAATCGTTGGAAAGAGGAGCTAAGAAAACGCTGAGTCATGATGATACATTCAGCTGGACGATAAATTGTCCCAGAAGTTATTGTAATAAACGATAATATTGTTGTTTTGACACCATTTTAAATGATAATGACATCATCAGTTTTTGGTGGAAAGAGGAAAACAATAAATCATCGATTTATAATAATCAAAATTATTGAGCTTGTTTTCATTTATCATGCGATTAATTGATTTATTGATTATTGTGACAGGTCTAGATTCACTTGTTGCCAATGTGGGCAATGCTAACTAAAACCTTCGTAGTGCTAACGCTGTCATCACTTTAGAAACATTTAATCGACAAACTAAATATTCACTTTGCTAACTTGCTGCCTAAATATTATGCTAATCAATATTTATTTAAGAAGCCAAATATTTAGATTTCTTAATCTAAATATTTAGATTTCTCAATCTAAATGTTTAGATTGCTAAATATCTAAATAATTAGCTATTAGATATGTTTATCAAGCATATTTAGCTTGATAAACTAATTATTCTTGCTAATTAAATATTAAGTTTTAAACAGACATTTATAAATGACTGAATAACCACAGTCCTCACTGGCTCACCTTTTTCCCATAATGCATCCTGCTGCCAGGTGTTGCTTACTGTAAAGGAGCAGATGGATACAACCATCCAAGTAAAGGGGGCGCAAGCACAAATGCATGCCACACTTTTCAGATATTATTTGTAAAAATAAATGCTGAAACCGATCGATCACTCTATGTGTTACATCCTCTGAAGTTTGTCTCCCGTCAGATAAAAACTGGACCCAGATTCAGCTCCGCTAACCTCAGTCCAGCCGCCATCTTGATTCTCCTCCGTCCTTCAGTGTTTTTCTGATCTGTGATGACCTTTGACCTGCTAACCAAGGGCTGTGGAGCTGCACCGTCATTCCGTTAGGTTCTGCAGAAACCAGCAGGAGCCAGATGTGAGAACTGGGATGAGGGTTAGGGTATCTGATGGTGCTGACGGCGGTGAAAGTCCAGCAGCAGGAACTGGGACTGGAGAGAAGTTCCTGTTTATGAAAAACATTTCTGAAAATATGAGAGGTCAGCTCACTAACATCTGACATGTCATGAGGCGATGAGGATGATGGTTTGGACCGAGCCAGAACCTCCAGCAGAACCAGTCAGCCTCGATAAGGCTGCTGATAGCGAAGTCAGGCTGGAGCCTGTCCGTCCCTGGGTTCAAAGGTCAGCCATTAGACAGCGGAAAGATGTAGACTAAAGTTCAGCTGAAACCCCGAAGTAGAGGAAAGTCTGGAGGAAGAGCAGCAGAACGTGACGCACATCAATTATTGTTTGTAACACTTCCGATAATTTTATCCGAAAAATATCCGATTGTTTGTTTTGTAAGTTTATGCTCAAGGTCGACTGTTTCCGGCAGTGAAGATGGCCGCCGCCGCCGTCTCTGGATGGGTTTTAAAGTTGTTGAGAGCGACAGCATGGAGACCGGATCAGAACCAGAGGAAGGAGGTTGATAACAACCATCTGGTTTCATGACGCGACACATCAACATGAAAGTTGGATGAAATGGGAAACGGCCGTTCAGGCGCACAGCCGTGATGGTATGTAAGAAAAAAACCAAAGAAAATTTCCACCAAAAACTACAACTTTTAAATTGGTCTGACAAAATTTAAAGAAAAAACTCAAATTCCTGAGCTCCAAAAATAAAAAACTAGAAAAACTCAGAAATTTTAGAATAATCGAATATTTTCTAGAAAAAACTTGAATATTTTCGACTAATGAAACTCAGAAAATCTCCCAGGTTTCTCAGATTAACCCCCAACTCCTTTCGTTGTGCATCTGCTTGCCGTCCATTGGCCACATTCACACAACATTCCCTGAACCAAACCAGCTGGTGAACAGGTTAAATCCTCAAATTGAGCTAAAGATCACCAGTATCGGTCCTGCGCGCACCAGGTTACCATGGTTACCGCGGTTACCGTTGTTCTGTTGGTTTATGACAGCTGGGATCAGCTTTACGATAAAGACCATAAACCGGCGGGATCCTGCAGGGCGACCCGGTTTGATGACCAGCTGCAGTAAAAACCACCAGATAATAAACTGAACTGAAGCAGGAAGTGAAAAAGCTGCTATGATGAGAAACAAAGAAAACGGATCTGATGGGGAAAATGTCTGAACCCAGATGGGTCCGACCGAGTTCACAGTTCTGCAGAAAAACTAAATCATCAGATGAGTTCAGCAGGAAGGAACGGCGGCCATTTGTAAAGCTACACTGTCAAAAATTAACAGCAATTATTTGGATTATTTAACCTGAGATAAGGGAAAAAACCCAGTTAATCTTCCAGATGTTATTTATACGGTAACAAATGACGTTTCAAGCTCTTAGTTAGAAAGCAGAATATTTTAGTTGGCAAACTATTTTTCTAACATGCTAATGTAAATATTTAAATTACCATGTCAGCTATAAACTAAAAAATACTAAACAAGCTAAATATTTAGTTTCAGGCTAAATTCAAATTCAGTTCAAAAATACTTTATAAATCTCAAAGGGAAACGAAATGTTGCAGATCATCAAAATTCTTCAGAGCCATTGATGCTGATGCAGGAAGGATCTCCTGTAGCAGTCTGTACTGCACTGACCTGAAAAAACCTCTGACTGAAGACTCTCTGCCTCCCTGACTCTCATGAAGAGGATGGTCAGGATTTACTAGATCTTATCAAGAATCCTTTTTGCATCATCATTTCCAGAGGTTCCTCAGTCAGAACCAAAACTGAACCCGAACCTGAACAGAACCAAAACCGAACCTGACCCGAACCTGAACAGAACTGAACCTGAACAGAACCAGAACCGAACCTGACCCGAACCTGAACAGAACCAGAACTGAACCTGAACAGAACCAGAACCGAACCTGAACAGAACCAGAACTGAACCTGAACAGAACCAGAACCGAACCTGACCCGAACCTGAACAGAACCAGAACCGAACCAGCCTTCTTATTCAGGCAGTTGGTTTTGCTGCTCCAACAGAAGATCCGAACCTGAAGGATCTTGTCTTCCTCCAGTCGTTTCTCTGCTGCGTCTCCAGTCCGGTCTGTTGTCATGGCGACCACCCAGGTGTTTATATTCCTCACCACCTCCACTTCTTCTCCCACCATGGAAATAAGGTGTGACCTTTGACCCTGTTCCTCATGAAATCAACAATTATCTCCTTTGTTCTGTTCACATTTAAGATGATTGTTAAATGTTAGCCAGGCAGAAAACTGAGTATTTACCCCTAACCCTATCCATCCAACCGTCCATCCGTCCAACCGTCCATCCACCCATCCATCCGTCCATCCATCCAACCGTCCATCCATCCAACCGTCCATCCGTCCAACCGTCCATCCGTCCAACCGTCCATCCACCCATCCATCCATCCAACCGTCCATCCATCCAACCGTCCATCCGTCCATCCGTCCAACCGTCCATCCGTCCAACCATCCATCCATCCAACCATCCATCCAACCATCCATCCATCCAACCGTCCATCCATCCATCCATCCATCCAACCGTCCATCCGTCCAACCATCCGTCCAACCATCCATCCGTCCAACCATCCATCCAACCATCCATCCAACCGTCCATCCATCCACCCAACCATCCATCCACCCATCCATCCAACCATCCGTCCATCCAACCGTCCGTCCAACCATCCATCCATCCATCCATCCATCCACCCATCCATCCAACGTCCATCCATCCACCCATCCATCCAACCGTCCATCCGTCCAACCATCCGTCCAACCATCCATCCATCCAACCATCCATCCAACCATCCATCCAACCGTCCATCCATCCACCCATCCATCCAACCGTCCATCCGTCCAACCATCCGTCCAACCATCCATCCATCCAACCGTCCATCCATCCATCCATCCACCCAACCATCCATCCACCCATCCATCCAACCATCCGTCCATCCAACCGTCCGTCCACCCATCCATCCATCCAACCATCCACCCAACCATCCATCCAACCATCCGTCCATCCATCCAACCGTCCGTCCAACCATCCATCCATCCACCCATCCATCCATCCAACCATCCATCCATCCATCCAACCATCCGTCCATCCATCCAACCGTCCGTCCATCCATCCATCCGTCCGTCCGTCCGTCCATCCAACCATCCATCCATCCATCCAACCATCCATCCAACCGTCCGTCCATCCATCCAGCCATCCATCCATCCAACCGTCCATCCATCCATCCATCCAACCGTCCATCCATCCGTCCGTCCGTCCGTCCAACCATCCATCCATCCATCCATCCATCCACCCATCCATCCATCCATCCAACCATCCAACCATCCGTCCATCCATCCAACCATCCGTCCAACCATCCATCCACCCATCCAACCACCCGTCCATCCATCCATCCATCCAACCATCCGTCCATCCAACCATCCATCCATCCACCCAAGCATCCATCCATCCAACCAACCATCCATCCATCCATCCAACCACCCACCCATCCATCCAACCATCCGTCCAACCATCCATCCACCCATCCAACCACCCGTCCATCCGTCCAACCATCCGTCCATCCATCCAACCATCCGTCCAACCGTCCATCCAACCAACCATCCATCCCTCCAACCATCCATCCGTCCAACCGTCCATCCATCCAACCATCCGTCCAACCGTCCATCCAACCATCCATCCAACCACCCGTCCATCCAACCATCCATCCATCCAACCATCCATCCATCCATCCGTCCATCCATCCAACCATCCGTCCATCCAACCATCCATCCTTCCATCCGTCCAACCATCCATCCATCCATCCAACCATCCGTCCAACCATCCATCCATCCAACCATCCATCCAACCATCCGTCCAACCAACCAACCATCCAACCATCCGTCCAACCATCCATCCATCCAACCATCGGTCCATCCATCCGTCCATCCAACCATCCATCCACCCATCCATCCATCCACCCATCCACCCATCCATCCAACCATCCGTCCAACCAACCATCCATCCGTCCAACCAACCAACCAACCATCCATCCATCCATCCATCCATCCATCCGTCCATCCAACCCTCTAAATATTTAGCTCACTAAAGCGTTGATGACCTGATTTCTGATGAGGATGACGATTGAATCTTCATCATGACGTTATTTAACAGGAAGTGGGGAAAGCCAGATGATGAGTCAGCAGGTTTTAATAAAGCTCACTTTTTATTTTACTGGAATAAATTAAAAAAATTATCCAAACTTTTCTGTTCTTAGGAAACAAAATTAAAATCTTGTTTCTGTAAGAAAATTAAGAAAAAAACTAATTCAGTTCTCTGGAACTCGAGTTTAGTAAAAGCTGAGTCACAAGGACGAGGCAGAACATTATGACCACTGGAGAAGCAGAGAGATGGATGGCCGGAGGCTCTTAAAGGGACAGTCTGCAGAATATCAAGATGTCGACTCAGAAAAGCCATTAAAATAAATTCTACTAAAATGTCCGGACATGGCTACTGGTCATAATGTTCTGCCTGATCAGCACAAACCTTCAGTGAGGTTTATTATGTCAGGAGTCATAAAATAAACATCAGAACCAGACAGAACCGGCACGATGGAGCCAACAGGAAGAATTGGGTCAGATCCCATCCAGGTCCAGAACCGGCTTCCTGTCGCTTCTCCTTCCTGGAAGGAAACCCAGAACCGCTCCCAGGTTCTGGTTCTGGTGCTCAGGAGTCCAGCAGGCTGGAGAACCAGCTGTGGTCCAGTTTCCTGACCCGCCTCAGCTCCCTGACCTGGGCTCTGCTCAGAACCGGGTTGGCGCTGTCCGTCTCCAGCAGCGCCCCCTCTGGCCGTGTGGCTCTGGTTTCCATTTCCTCGTCTGAATCTTCCTCCTCCTCCTCTTCCTCCGTGTCGCTGGGCGTTTCTCCCGCTGAGGTTTTGTTTCCCCTGGAGGAACGGTGGAAATGTTAGCATGACTCAGCAGAAAAACAACCCAGGCTGCTGAGTCACAGCAGATCCTGCTGCAGCAGCTTTCTGTGCAAAGTCATGCTGAACTTTTTTCTTCAGGCTGTTTGCTCCTGTTTCTGTAACTGAATCTTTGAAACGCTTCATGAACCTGATCTGAACCAACATGCTGTGAGAAACCATTAGTCCAAGTCACAATTTTTACCATTTAATCATTTCTAAATGTTTAAATTGTAATCAGTTCTGGTTCTGACCTGGTTTCCATGGTGACGCCAAGCAGAGCCTCCATGAAGGCGGAGCAGAGCGCCGCGGCGGCCGGCAGGACGTGAGCCGGACTCTGCAGCAGCTGCAAAGACAATAAGCCGCTCAGTCAGTCAACCTGCTCCTACTTCCTGTTACCTACTTCCTGTTTCCTCCAGTGGAGGGAAGTCAGACCTCTCTGACTGCAGCAGAACCTCCAGGCGGTGCCGGGAGCTCGGCGGGTGGTCCGACCGCCGGATACTCCGCCGCAGCTTGGTGGTGGGGTCGGCGTTTCCCCAGCAACAGCTGGAAGGGCGTCATGGCAACGCTGTCATCAACCACGAGCTGTAAAGGAGGAGAAAAGACGGGGAAGCAAAAGCTGTGAGAACAGAACCGAGTCGGACATTCGGGTCGACACTAATGGCCTCATTACTCAGGACGGCTCCCATCAAACATGGAGATGAAGACGCTTTGCAGACAAACTGATTTATTTGTTTTTACGTTAAAATGCAATTAAAATGTTTTATTGAGTTTTAACAAGAAAAATATCCGAACAATGTCCAGAATTTAAGAATCATCTGAAAGAATCACACCATCGTCGTTCTGTCAGCATGGAGCTGCAGAACTCACTGGGAAAGTGGCTCCAGAAAACGTTGGTCCTCCAGGCCACCAGGGGGAGTCGACCAGCAGATCACCTGGGACCAGAACCTCAGGAAAGACGGGACGACCAGCAGAAAGAAACGCTGCACAATACTAACCTTATAGAGCAGCAGCAGGTTTACATCAGTGTCATTACTGACTCCAGACTCCCTCTAGTGGTCTGGAGGACTAATGGGTTGTGGTGCAAGTTTGCAGCATTATACATTTATTGTTGTTTTGCTTCCATTTCCTGTGATTGCAGCATTTTTCTGTCACATTTGTTTTGTGTGTTTGTGTTTCCATCTACCATAAAATTGCACAAATCTGAATTATGGAGATAATTTTACCAAATGGAACGTCCTTCCATGTTAGCCGCTATGTTGGAAAACATTAGGTGGGTCTAAGAATCAAGAAATGAAGGAGAGTTTGTGGAAGAGCAAACTTTGTGTCTTTTCAGATGGATTTTAAATCAGAATGCTGGATGTAAACTGGGATCAATGGGGTGGAATGGACTGTTTTTACATTAAAGGATCAATGCCTGTGAGATAATTACAAATCAATAACTGGACAGGAAGTAGCATGTTATCAATACGTGTAAAGTATGATGTATAGAGTGGATAGGATTGGGAATTCTTTGAGTAAAGCTAATTGAGTCAAAATCAGCATTAAAGGCTACGTTTATGCTATAATTTCAAGAGTAAACATGGAGGTTAAAGGTCAAACTGTATTTTCCAGGCAGACAGAGCAGGTATGTGTTCACCTGTTTGCTTGCAGCCGTCAGCCGTTCCTCCTCTGCTCTGGTGCTGAAGGTCAGCAGGTCCTGCACAGGAAAGACAGCATGATAAAACCTGCTGGAGTTTAGGATAAAACCTGCTGGAGTTTAGGATAAAACCTGCTGGAGTTTAGGATAAAACCTGCTGGACTTTAGGATAAAACCTGCTGGACTTTAGGATAAAACCTGCTGGAGTTTAGGATAAAACCTGCTGGAGTTTAGGATAAAACCTGCTGGAGTTTAGGATAAAACCCGCTGGACTTTAGGATAAAACCCGCTGGACTTTAGGATAAAACCTGATGGGAGTTTAGGATAAAACCTGATGGGAGTTTAGGATAAAACCTGATGGGAGTTTAGGATAAAACCTGATGGGAGTTTATTCTAAGCCCCAGCAGGTTTTTATTCTCAGAAAGATGGAAAGGTTTTCTTGGAAGCGGCCAGGCGTCAGAGTGGGACCTCTCTCCCACAGGGTGAGCTGGCTGCTGATTGGCTGATATTTGGCCCATTTGTTTACCATGAGCGGCGTCAGGAAGTAGAGCTGTGAGCGGTTCAGCCAGCGGCTGCTCTCCTCGCAGCTCTCCAGCGCCACCTCCCTGGGGGCGAAGACGGCGCGGCTCACCCGCCCTGAGCACACGGCCTTCTGGGAAAACAGCGGCCGCGGCTCACTGGGCTTGAAGACAAAAACTGGAAAACAGAGGAGAGGTGTAACCATGGTGATGAAACCGGCTCTCCTGCAGCCTCCTCCCTCGGCGTTGGAGCTAAAACTAGTGCTGAGGTTTAATATTTGGTTTATTTTCTCTGCACCTAAAGGCCCGACACAATAACAGATTTTACTGGAGGATAGAAATTATTATGACAATAATATTGTTGTTTGGAGACCATTTTCCAGTAATATAATGGTAATAAGATAATAATCCAAGTTCACCCACTAATAAACTTTCACTTAAAACAGAAAATTAAATATCCAGATCAGGGCTGGTCCAAACTTTTCTGGGGCCCTCAGCAGATATTTATTTGGGCCCCTGTAACAACATGATGCTTCATCATTACTAAGCTAACTAGCATTAGCATGATTATCTTACTATGGCTGTTTTAGCATTACAGGTGTAACTGAAAAACATGATTTAGATTTTGGAATACAGAGTGACATTTAAACATGTATTATTTTAAAGTAACATCAGCTGATAAAAACTAAATTTACAGTTTGATATCTTATATTTTCTAATTAACAGATTAATCATTATTTGTGTAGCAACAAAAATATATAAAGAAATCGATCTTCCATGTGTAATAGTATTTAGTTTGCATTAATCAAAGTTATTTTATATATATTATACACATATATATATATACACACACAATGATAACTTAGAGCTCTTGGGGGCCCCCTGGTGGTGCCGGGGTTCCAAGCAGCTGCTTAATTCACATATGACCCAAATTAAAGCGCCACAATCTAAAAACAAATTAATCCGAAATAAAACCTGAACACAACAGAAACCATAAATAAAATGGATTATGAAATCTCCCTAAATAAAATTTCTCTTCAAAAAATATTAATGAGAACTGAAATGATTGATCTAATTTTAACCTATCATGCGATTGATTGATTGCTGATTGCAACAGGCTTAGCTGCAGTTAGCATAAAGAGAAGCAGCAGCATCTCTGGTTAAATAAAGCCGAGCGCTGGTTTGGACGTACCGTCTGTGTTTCCGTCCTGCTGGCAGAAGGCGGCCATGTTGTCAGACAGAGGGTCTGCCAGCAGCAGGCTCACCTCCATGGACGTGCTCCACTCCACTGCAGGACAAACAGGAAACAGGAAGCAGGTTCAGTTCAAACAGCTTGGTAACCTGACTGCCTGATAGCTAACTAGCCAGTTGGCTAATGCTAGTGTTCTCGGCACTAGCATTAGCCAACCCTCTAAGATCAGCTTCTTTGTTATTGTAATACTGCAGTTTTCCTGCTGCAGCTGAATCTGATTAAATGAGCGTTTGCTTCTTGTCTTTATCCTGAGCCGTGTGGAGACAGGAGATGTGTGTTAGCGTGTTGCGCACATGGTGGCGCTGTGGAGGCTTACAGGAGCAGGTGAGGAGGTTCCAGCAGCACAGCTGGTTGCTGCTGGTTGTTCCCAGGAGAAACTTGGAGCAGCTCAGCCGGCCGAAGCAGAGATCCCTGATGGAGGAAGAAATGTTACTCGCACATCATCTGCTCTTTAAAAACAACAGAATACACTTTGTAACTCATCTTATTGTGAACCTGGAGTTTCTCTGGTACTGGTGCAGGTTTTTCAATCCTTTCAGTTTTCTCTATTATGTTTTTTACATCACAGTATTTGCAGCAGAACTGCTATCAAGGTCATGAACTTCCAGCTATTTTTTAGTCCAAGTTCAAGGACACCAAAGCTACAAGTCAAAATGTTTGGTTGTTTGTTGTATTAACCCACTCAAGTCACGACACTGTGGACGTCCTGGCTGCTGTTTTGCTAGCAATAGCATCGTGCTAATGCTAGCGTTATACGCTAGAGTGTTTTGAATATTATTAGTACATCAACAGTTTGTTATTTCTGCCTTTTTATCTTGGGAACCTGAGATCTAAACGCATTCAGTGAGGTTTGCTAACTAAGCAGAAGCCTTGTGTTCATTCATGTTTCGTTCGTCTGGATGAACTGTTCTTCACCACCTGACGGCCTCTTTACCGTCAGGGGGCGGTAAAGAGACGGTATCAAAACAAGTTGCTGTCAAACACAGCTCAGGTCAGAGGTCAAAGAGGAGCCCAAGGAGCTACAATAACCAGGAATTCAGACCAAAACACCCAGCTCAGCTTTAACTAGACCACAACTGGAGGATTTAAACATGAAATTATTCAAAAATCCTTCAAGGCCTGAGACCACCAACTGTTACTGTTTATTATGGGCCGGTTCTGGTCTCATTCTGAAGATTTTTATGGAAACCCTCAGAACTGAGGTGAGAGCCTCAGTTTCCATGGTTTCCTCTGGTCCAGCAGCCGTCGACTAGATCAGCGTCTGGTTTCCAGAGCGCTGACCTCTATAGGCAGCCGTTATATAAGAGAGGCACCTCACAGCTGTAACAACAACTGGAAATGAGCTTCTTCCTGCTTCAAACGTCTCATTTTAACTCTGAGGAGCTCCGAGAGTTAGAGCCGACCCACCTGGTTCTTACAAACCCAAACATTTTCCTCTGATCAGCTTCAATCTGAGCGCTGCAGCTCACCACTCCCTAAAGAAAAAGAGTCGCTCAGTTTATTCTGTGGCTGAATGTGGATTATTTCATAATGAGCCGAGCAGAACCGGGCGGCACGGTTCTGGTGTCCTCTGTGACCCGGAGCTCCATGTGAGCCCAGGAACAGCTGCCAACATTACAGCAGAAACTGCAGCCAGTTCCTGCTGGGTCAGCTCACAATGAGGAAGGCCTAAAAGAAACATCCAGAATAAAAGAAAACCTCCCAGTTTAGAGACTGCAGGTGATTTTCATAACGGAGATTTATAGATTTCAGGTCTGAAAAGCTCAGAAAGAGTTTGAAGTTCATGACCAACATGTTCTGATCCGGTGCAGACGACCCGACAGAAATTAATAAAGCAAATTAAATTCAGATCAGACATGAGGAAGCCCTCTGTTAATTATTATTCAGGTCCAATCCAGAGGACCAATGCAGGTGTACATCCATGCTAGCAGATGTTCACGATGCTAGCAGGTGTTCACGATGCTAGCAGGTGTTCCTGATGCTAGTATGAGCACCTGCTAGCATCATACTAGCTAGCAGATGCTAACGATGCTAGCAAGTGCTCCTGATGCTAGCAGGTGTTCACGATGCTAGCATGAGCACCTGCTATCATCTGCTATCACCTGCTAGAATCATGTTAGCTAGCAGGTGCTCAAGATGCTAGCAGGTGTTCATGATGCTAGCAGGTGTTCATGATGCTAGCAGGTGCTCATGATGCTAGCAGGTGCTCATGATGCTAGCAGGTGCTCATGATGCTAGCAGGTGCTCATGATGCTAGCAGCAACATGTTTGCTGATCTACAGAAACATTCCTCCAGTGAGACGTCAGAAAGAGATTAATGTATTAAACTCTTAAACCTTTTCCACATCAAAACCCGTATGCAGTGAAACATGCACACGCCTCCAAATTACACCCACACTCGGCTGTGCTGGTTGCTGGAAGACCAAAGGAAGTCCTGAATTCTTCAGATAGTAAAGCGTAAAGTGGGTCGTCGGTTTGGTTGATCTAAAACTGTTTTTAGCATAGCTATAATTTATTTTTATTAAAGATCTAAGAGGAAATAATCATTTAAATTCTGAGCAAGTAGAAATGTTAAACATTTTGTTCCTGATTAATGAAAACCGTATAAAAATCTGGGATATTTTACTGTACAAAATAATCCCTAAAGATAACAGTTTGAGACTAACAGCAAACTGGCTCATGATTTTAGGTCATTACTAAATAATCTGTTAAAACAGCAAACCGTGATTAATTGATTGACAAACAAAACACTAAAAACATCAAAAAGGTTTGGCTTCTTAAAGAATCCTTAGTGAACACAGATTTTCTCCTTTATTGAGTATAAATAAATGTTTTTGTCCTCTGGCGCCTCCTAGTGGTTAAATGTGTCACAGCAACAAAAGGAATAAGCCATAAATGTGTGAATTACTAATAAACCATTTTAAGGTGCTTCAAACTTTCCATCTCTTTTATTTAAACAATAAAAAAAGATTAAAAAATAAGTTTAGATCAGGGATTCCCACAGTGTGGCTCGGGGGCCATTTACAGCCCTCTGGATGATTTTGTTTGGCCCTTTTGTCCACAATTGAAGAATGGAGCAAATTTGTGATTAATTTGAGATTTTTACAGCCAGATAAAATCTTGTTAAACATTTATTTAGGTATTAAGGTTCATGTTTTACCTGATGTTGCCCGGCGGCTGCGACAGCGTGAGCAGCAGCTCCCAGGAGGCGGGGCTCCAGACGGTAACCACTTCCTGGAAGCCGACGGCCAGCAGTGAGCCGTCGGCGGAGAAACAGCAGCGCTGCGGCGCCAGGCCGTGATAGGCCGACACGAAGTCACATGACCAGGAAGGACCGCCGTCTGAAGACAGGACAGTCAGATTGTTACCAACTAAAGTTTGATTATTCCAGATTAATGGCAACATTAACAGATTAATTAATCTATTAATTAACAGTTTTTTTTATTATTATTGTTGTTTTGTCTCATTTGATTGTTTTGACAATTTTCATTTTGGAAAAAACAAAAGGAAAAAAAAAAGAAAAGAAATGAAGAAAGAAATAAAGTTTCAGATTTTCGTCGTCCCTCCAGTCAGTGATGACGTTGGGGTCAAAGGTTAACCCCGGTATGGAGACCAGCAGGTCTCAGATTAAAGACAGATTACTGTCAGTCTGGACTCGGTCCAGCTGGGTTCTCACCGTCCGGGTGGGCCGGCGCCGCCAGCCTCCAGGCTTTGAAGAGTCCGTCTCGGCCGCAGGAGACCAGCAGGGAGGTCTGGCAGTGGGCCGCCGGGTCAAAGGTCACGGCCGTAATCCGGGCCTCGTGGGGCGTTGAGACAGTGGTGTTCAGAACGAAGCTGGAGCAAAGAGAGAGAGAGACGTCAGAGGTTCTGGAGGTTCTGGACCGACTCGGTGAGGAAGACCTCGGTACCTCTGGCTCGGCTCGTCGAACGCCCAGAGCTTCAGATTAAGCTCCGCCTCCGCCGTTTCCTGCTTCCGCTCCTCCACCGTGGCCAACCAGGCGCCGGCGCCGTCCAGCGTCGCCATGACAACCTGGAACTGGTCCAGACCCTCCTGGTGAATGAACTCCTGCTGTACCACGTCCAGCTGGGGGGGATTATTACATCACAGATTATAATTCACCAGATTATTACATCACAGATTATAATTCACCAGATCAAACCCTCATGTATCTAAATTATCAACTCAGATCTCCAGATTAAACCTTCGGATCTGCAGATTAAACCTTCGGATCTGCAGATTAAACCTTCGGATCTGCAGATTAAACCTTCAGATCTGCAGATTAAACCTTCAGATCTCCAGATTAAACCTTCAGATCTCCAGATTAAACTCAGATTAAGCGTTTGGCTCCAGTCTCACGTTGAACAGCAGTCTGTCTCTCTGGAGGGAGTAGAACTGCAGGTGACCCGGTTTCCCGTTCAGAACCAGAGCTTTGCTGCGCGGGTCGACCATCAGGTCCGTCTGGACGGCTTCGCCTGCAGAGACGCATGGAAACAACGGCGTTGCTATGGCAACCAGATCAGGAGACAAGGTGAATTAAAACATCTCCGCTTTATTACAACCAATCAGGTCGAGCGTCTCTTAGACAAAATAAAAGTTTTTAAAATTAGAATAAAATGATACGATCAGAATCTGAGCTGACCTTTGACCAGACCCTGAATGATGGACGACACTTTCACACAACTCTGGATGACCGTGATTTCTGGACAGGAAGCAGAAAAATATCAACAACAAAGAAACGCTGCAGCAGATCAATAAGGACACAGTCTGAAAGTACACAAAGAAAGTACACCCTCCAACTTCACAAAGAAAGTACACCCTGCTTCACTTCCTGGGTTTCTGAAAAGAGAATTAACTTCTGAGACAAAAATCCTCTGAACAGATGAGACAAATACAGACAGCAGGATGTCTGACCCGGCCAGAACCGATCCGGCCCGGCCAGAACTGAGCCGACCCGACCAGAACCGATCCGGCCAGAACCGATCCGACCCGGCCAGAACCGATCCGACTCGACCAGAACTGAGCCGACCCGACCAGAACCGATCCGGCCAGAACCGATCCGACCCGGCCAGAACCGATCCGACTCGACCAGAACTGAGCCGACCCGACCAGAACCGATCCGGCCAGAACCGATCCGACCCGGCCAGAACCGATCCGACTCGACCAGAACCGATCCGACCCGGCCAGAACCGATCCGACCCAACCAGAACCGATCCGACCCGGCCAGAACCGATCCGACCCGGCCAGAACCGATCCGACCCAACCAGACTGTCACTAAGTTGTGACAGCTTGTTATAAGACAGATAATCTGTGAAAAAGTCCGTCTTCTCCCAGTGATAACTATAAACAACCAATCAGAACCAAGAGGCGGGGCTTAGTGTTGTCAATCACCTCATGTACTCTCTGCTAAATGTGTTGATAGTGGAGAAACTACTCACTGTTAAAGGGAAAACCGTTTATAGGCTGTCACCAGTGACTAGGCTAACTAGACTTAGTATTAACAAACGGAGGATGATTGACAGCGCTAAGCCCCGCCTCCTGGCTCTGATTGGCTGTCAGCACTGGGAGCTCAGGAAGGAAATCGATAATTTCACAGATTATCTGTCTCATAACAAAATGTGTCAACATGGTGACAGTTCTAACAAATATGGAAGAAACATTTTCTAAACGTTACTGCAGCTTCAAGTGCACCCAGGGTGTACTTTCTTTTCCCGAAGAGCGTTTATTAGTGTTAGTTACTGTTGTCGCTGTGGGAGGTGCAGAACAGCGCCCCGTCTGGTGACACAGCAATGTGCGTGATGGCGGCGCCAAGGCGCGGCAGGAAGTCCTGCTGGCTCTCCTGCTGGTACCGCCACTGGACCAGAACCGACTCCACGCCGCCGCTCAACAGGTTGGAGCCTGGTGAGAACAACGGCAACACAGAGAGTCAAAAAACATCAGCGGGAGGCGCTGCGGCGGCGGAGGGAGGCGCTGCGGCGGCATTACCTCCAGGAGTGAAGCGCAGCGCGCGCACGGCGCCGTGGTGCCAGTGCAGGGTTCGGTAGGTGTACTCCCTCTTCTGGTCGAAGTTTCTCCTGAAAGGTCGCAGAGGTCAGAGTTCACCAGGAGCGGGAAGTTCAACCCAGACCAGCGGGACTCACCAGAGCCGGATCTTTCCGTCTTCGTGTCCTGTGGCGACGCAGTCGTCCATCGGGTGGCAGGTGACGCAGGTGAACGTGTTGCTGCGGCCGCTGCAGCTGTTTTCCTTCAGAGAGAATCTGGAAGCACAGCAGCAAAAATATCATAAAAAATCATCAGCTATTGTTATCGTTTATTCTTATTTATTGTAAAAAATATTATAATTTATCATCATCATTTATTGAGAAAAATCTATTGTCATGATACAAATTTTGCTTTATATTCTCGATAAACTTAATGACTTTTTGTAAACAGACAAAAATGTTATTTATATTAACTTTGCTGCCTGGCTTTTTCAAAAATAAAATATATCAAACAATTAATCAGACAGCTGAACCGACCTGAAGGACTTCTGCTTCTGGAAGAAGAAGATCTGCAGCTGAACCCCGTTAGTCGAGGCCACGTACTCTCCCTGTGGGGAGATGACAGCCAATCAGAGAGCAGAACAGGGCCGGGCAAGAGAGACAGAGAGAGAGAGAGACGCACCGCTCTGCCGAAGGCGACGGTCGCCGGGTTGGCGCTGACATCAGAGAGCACGGCAGAGAGGTCAGAGGTCTCCACCAGCTGGCCGGCGGTCTGAGGGAGATGAACGGCGAGGAGCTGGAGAGAATCTGCAACCAGAGAGAGATGAGATTTTATTTACAAAATTTAGATCATATTTATTGAATAATTCTGCTTTTATATACATAAAATGTCTGAAGATTCAGTTAAAAACACTGTTTCTGATCCATCCATGTTTATCTGAATATAAACTAACAGATTCCTTCATGTCAACATTTCATTAAGTTTCATACTTGTCCACCAGATGGCGCTACATCCTCCATGTTCAAAATATGCCATAAAGTTTCATGTTTTTAAACAGATGTTTGAAGTGTTTTACATGTCCATTTTGATTAATTAATTACATAAATTTTAACACAATATTTTTTTCTTTTACATACAAAGGTTGCAGTTGGGACCTTTATGTTCACTCGTTCCCAGTACGTCCATAAATCTGACGCACATCCGCTAACAGAAACAATGACGCTGCTTTTCTCGGTTCATTTCTGCTTCTAAACAATCTGATTGGACGCTAAAAAAGACCATCGCTGTGTTCAAGATGTGCTAAAAAGAGTTAGCCTAGAAGCAAAGCTAAAGTAGCCTGAAATAGCACCTCAATGCTAACATGAAGCAGCTAACGCTAATGTTAGCCTCCACAGTCCACATTTCTTAAGAAGCTTCATAAATGATCTGTTGCTGAAGAACCTGAATAACAGATTAAAAGCTAGAAATATCTTTGTTGTAAGATGTCTACCAAGGTTTTAACTTTATGTCTTAATGCAATAAAAACCAAAACAAAGCTGAAAAATATTCAGATGGAAATGCGACAAAGAAAGTTTTAGACCAAAACTTCTCATTCGACTGGAAGGAACTCAAACTTACCCAAAGTTTTGTATCCTTTTGTTGGTGTGGCGATGAAGACGACGCCATCATGGCTGGCCGAGGCATAGATGGAGCAGATGGGATACCCGACGACGTACGTCTGAAACAGGAAACAGGAAGAGAAGCTTCACTGGTTTCACTGTAAAGTTGCATTCAGGTAGGTTTTTGAGTTAATAGCACCAGAGAAGCAGAAGTGCAGCATGTAGCATTAGCTGCTAACACTCAGACATCCGCTGTCCCATTAACATCAACTAAATATCTGACATTAGCTTTATAAACCGGACTAAAATAAGTCAGTGACCTGGAGTCGGCTCTGTTAGAAACAGCCTGGTTCAGGTGGAACCAGCTCAGACAGGAAGTTAAAATCTGAAGGTTTAATCAATGTGATTGAACCTTCAAATGATGGAGAAGTTTTTACCTTAATGAGGATCCCATCAGTGAAGTCCCAGAGCCTCACAGTGCCATCTGCTGAGCAGGAGTAGGCCTGCAGGTTTAACCACAGAATTAATTTCTAATAAAGCATCAAACATTCATTCAGTTCACAAAGGTAAGCTTGTTTTTGAACTAAGTTACTGAAATTAACTCATTTTTAATGAGATTCTAATGGATTGAGATGCATCTGGATTTTCATACAAAACACGTCTGACCTGCTGCTTTCACATCATCAGACACATTCACAGGTCAAAGGTTAGAAAACAAGATTATAAATCAAATATGATTTTATACGAGTCACTCAGAATACATTTTAATCATAATAATCAGAGATTTGTGGTTTTCTTGCTCTGGTTCATAGTATGGAAACTGATTTGATTTTTACTTTTGCACTGAAAAAAAACCTACATCCTTCTTTTATTTTACATTTCTTCCTGATTGTTTTCATTCCCCAGCTGGATTACTGCGGGGCTCCATTGAAGTGAAGTCAGGTTATCAGCCGCGGCTAACACAACAACACAAAGAGTTCAGCACATCTGGATGTTTACCTGCAGATGGTTGGAAGGTCTGAGCAGCACACCGGTCACCAGGTCCGTGTGGCCCCGCAGCTCCTGGACACACTCCTCGGTGACGGTACTGAACACCTTCACATTGTGTCCCGAAGCGCAGAGAAGGAACCTGCGGACACAAAACATCATCTTTCGGTTTTAATGGCAGGTTTTATAGCCATAATTGTGGTAACTCGGAATTCAGGCAGGTTTTATGGGCAAAGTTTCGCAGTAATGCAGATTTTATAGTCAGACTTTTAAAGTAACGCATCATTCTGGCAGGTTTTATTTACATCATTTCACTGTAAAGTTGCATTCAGGTAGGTTTTTGAGTTAATAGCACCACAGAAGCAGAAGCGCAGCATGTAGCATTAGCTGCTAACGCTCAGACATCCGCTGTCCCGTTAACACCAACTAAATATTTGACATTAGCTTTTTAAACCGGACTAAAATAAGTCACTAACCTGGAGTCGGAGCTTATAGCCGGCTCCCTGAAGGTTATATTGCTGCCACCTTGGTGAACCACGCGGATTTCAGCCTGTTCAACCATGTTTTCATACCGGCTGACGTCATATCCGCCCGGTGTTTCTACGTAAAGCTTTCGGTTGGAACCTTACCGCCATCTGGCGAGCGGAAATGGCACTGCAGATGAAATGTTTTGAACGTAATCGACGTGGCCATGTTGGGACGGTCGAGTCCGACGAGTTCTGGCATTATGGGATGAAAAGAAGCGAAATAATCAGCATCTGTTGGGTGAAGAAGACTCGAACGTCCTTTCATTCACTAACTGACTGATCAAGATTTCTTAGGCTGAGAGTTATTCTTAGCTGTTTATCTGAAACAGCTCATTTTGTTATTTTTGCTACAACTATCGACATGTTATTACTGTAATGTTTCACTATGTATGAACTGTTCCATACAGAGGTTTGGAGCCACTCATAAACTGCAAATGTAGTAGGATGTTTAATGATTTATTAATGCCGGTGGGATTACATAAAACATACAACTGCATACAGTTTAAAGAAGAAGAACTGGGAGCACAAGTTTGGATTTGTTGTGGATTTTCATTGGGTCAAAATGATAAAGTTTCTATTTGTTAAATTTTTCAGGTGATGAAATAGTTTAATGAGTCACTGAAAGGACATCAGACCAGATGAAAGTCTTTCTGTCAGGCAATCAAACACTTTCTCCACTAGGTGTCAGCAGGTCACAGTTTAAATTATTAACCGACTATTAAAAGCAAGTAAATTTACTGTTTTCCCTTCAAAACATTTTAAAGATGCCATCTCTTTGGAGGAATAAATTATGACACCCTCAAAGTTATTCCACTTAAAATGGCAACAATTACACACGGAGCGTGTTTCCTGTTTAAGCTCTAACGTTTAGTTTGTTCTGACTGTCGGTGTCAGACAGAAAAAGTTATCAACATTTTAATTCATTATGACTGATATGAAACCAACACCTCAGGTCAACTCTCACTTTCAGTCACACATCATGTTGGTTTTATTCCCAATATTAATCTGTGACTCACTGTGTGATGTCTAAAATTATTCTCAATAATTTATTAAAATGCAGAGGAAACAGAGACAGCAGCAGTCCCACAGCATGACTCCTCCAGGAAATATCTGCCTCATATTTGTTCAAGCTAGCTAATTATTTAGCTCCAAACTAAACATTTAGCTAACAAACTAAATTCAAAGTAAATATTTAGTAAGTGATCTAAATATTTAGATTAGAGCTAAATGTTCAGCTCTAAGCTAAATAAGTAAAAAAAAAAAATTTTTACGTCTATCCTACATATTTAATTATCAAACTAAATATTTAGCTCCAGACTAAATCTTTAGCTAGCAAAAAGTTGGCTTTAATCTAACTATTTAGTTATTGAGCTAAGTTATTTGGGAGCTAAATATTTAACAGCAGGCTAAATATTAAGTTAGTCAGAGACTTAGTCGGAACTTAACTATTTAGATAATAAGCCAAATATTTAATGAGTAAGCTAACTACCTAAATATTTAGATCGGAAACTTTATAGTTATCTAGCAAATGAGTTAGCGCAATTAAATATTTAGTTAGTGGGCTACATATTTAGTTTGAGGATAACTATTTAATTAGCAAGCTAAATATGTAATTAGTAAGTAAATATTTAGTTAATGAGGTAACTATTTAGTTTGGAGCTAAATGTAAACACAATGAAACAATAATTGATGGCACTTTGGGAGCTCCATACGTTCTGATTTCCTGTGTTTTGGTTGAGGTTTCTGGTTTTATTGCTCTGCTGTGCTGTTTTTCTGTCGGAGTGGAACAGCGGGGGTGAAACCTGCGAGCTGACGCGTGGCGGGGGATGGGCCGGCTTCCTGCTGAGCGACAGCAGTCAGTAAATCATCGCTCTTCCTGAACGCAGCGCACTGTAAAACTGAAACCTCTGACAGAAGCAGGCGCACATGCTGGCAGGGACTGACGGGGAAACGGCGCTCTGACACCCAGGATCATCTGAAGAGCAGCACAGCCAGCTTTCTGAAGGAGCCCCCTGGACCGTGACCTCTGACCCTGAGCCAGAAGCAGAATGAGCCAGTGGAAGCAGGTCCAGCAGCTGGAGATGAGGCTCCTGGAGCAGGTGGACTACCTGTATGATGACAACTTCCCCATGGACATCCGGCAGGGCCTGGCCGGCTGGATCGAGTCCCAGGACTGGTGAGTCCGACTCGGGTCGGTTCTGCTGCATCGACTGCAACCGTGGACCTGAACATGGCAGCATGTCTGCTTAAAATGTAAAGAAACGGATCAAATTAAATGGATAAAAGTCTCACAAGTTTGAGAATAATTCAACTTTTTACAGTATATATAAAATGATCTGGAGAGGATTCGGTTTTGAAGCACCAATTTGTTCTTTTATTTTGAGAATAATTAATTATCTTCCTCAGAGATGAAATTCCTGTAACCTCACATGACTCCTGCTTCATGTAATCATGTCATTAACTGGAAGTAAGTCAAATTTAAATTCCTGCTGTTAGAACAGCTGGTCCTCCAGAAGCAGAAACATTTTACAGTAAAACGTTTCCTTCTGTTTTGTCTCGTTTGATTTGACCTGAGAGTAAAACCTGTGGTAAAACATTCATGATCCTCCTTAATAAAAATACACTTCAGATTCAAACTATTTACATTTGTTTGAATTTGTTTGAATTGTTTGAGCGAAACTCCAACAGGAAATTCATTAAATAATATTTTCTATTCAGAATATTCTCAGAGATTTTCCTCACTGAGCAGCAAAACAACGTCGTCTTTAGAGAAATATTCATCCTCTCAGACTTTGACAAAAACAGTTTCTCTCTGTCTCTTTGTTCAATATTGCAGATAAAGACAATAAAAACAGAAATTCCCGTTTTAAATATGAATCTTTTTCCTCAAACCGATTCACTTAATTTGTTTTAATGGGGTCAGAAAATGATCAGATATTGAACCAAAACAAAGGAAAATCATTTAAAGTCTGAAGAAAAACTTGAATAATAATAATGCTAATCTGTGTTTTGTCTGTTTTTCAAAAAGAAAAAACCAAAATGAGAAAAGAAACAAAACCAACTGATTTGTTCTTCAGCTGTGATTTGATCTTAACTAAATATTACAAATAACTTTTACTTAATCTGAAACTCAATCAAACTTTCACTTTGATATTTTAAGAGCTTTGGTTTCAGGTTTAGTGATAATTTAATGTAGTTTTTCTAAAAGTAACCACAGTGTGATGAAACATCACAGTTTGTTTCGGTTTTTTATGAACATTTTTACTGTCATATAAAATAGGATCATCGTTGATAAGTCAACAATGATCTTATTTTATATTTTATAGATCATATATTGACTTTTTCTCTCCTCTGTTGGTTTGGAAATCTTAGTATTAGGTCCAAATGCCCTGAGCAGGATAACAAGTACTAGTAATAAGATCTCAGGAGTTGAACAAAACTCACTTACAGAACTGCTCAGTAACAACATCATCAGGGAAACTGAAGCCATCCTTGATGACGGATCTCAGCCTTTACATGCTGAGGTCAGTTTCTGACTTCAGGCCTCCGGCTCAGACCTCTCTGTATGAAAAAAACCAGAAACAGAATCAGATACAGTATCAGAATCAGATACAGTATCAGAATCAGTATCAGAATCAGATACAGTATCAGATACAGTATCAGAATCAGATACAGTATCAGATACAGTATCAGATACAGTATCAGTATCAGATACAGTATCAGATACAGTATCAGTATCAGAATCAGAATCAGAATCAGTATCAGAATCAGTATCAGAATCAGATACAGTATCAGTATCAGAATCAGTATCAGATACAGTATCAGTAACATTAACAGGTAGAAGCTCTGCTTTGTTCCTACAGCAGTTTCTCTTTTTGCCCCAGGACTCGGTGGGACTTGTACTGTTAGTGTTCGTAGCGACTGTCTGTCAACAATAAAATTTGCTGCTGTATTCATTTCATTATGTATAGATTTATATTTGATGTCTTTTTTGTATGTTTTATTATTTTTAGTTTTTTTTAACTTGGATACTTTGCCATTTAGTTTTTATTCTTGCTGTAACATAATTTGACCATCTGGGACACATAAATTTGAATCTGAATCTGTCAGATCAACTCAGAGAGGAACCGAAAAAACAGCAGGATTACTGGTTTATCAGAGTAATCAGATTACTTCCTGAGGCTTCTGTTTATAACCTCATCGACATCATTTCCTGAATGTTCACCACAGCTTATGTTTAATGTGCTGCAGCAGCTGCTACAAACATTAATGTTGGATTTTAAAACATTTTCCGTCACTTTTATTCTGAAAAACAAGTTTCTTTAAACTAAAAGGTTTTATTTAAGGATTCAGTCGTCTTTAGTTCACCTTCACCTCTAAATATGATTCTGCAGTTCATAGTTTTATTTCATTAATTTTTTCCATCAGCCACTTCAATTTCAAGATGGCCGCCATTTTTGAGCCTTTTAAACCAATTATTGCCGTAAAATGTCTCCCATTTTCATAACCTGGATGAATTTTATGTCTCATTATGTGTGTTTGACTTTGGTTATCCTATTCATACAACTTTGAAGTAAATAATATTTAATGAAATCAGAAACTGAGGAACGTTGGCGAGTCTTCAACAGGAAGGAGATGAAGACGTCTTAATGGTTAGAGTTAGCCTCTGCTAATTTATTTATAGTTTAGCAGTAGCTTCTGCTAATACATAAATATGTATTTAGCAGTTTAGCATTAGTTTCTGCTAAATTTTTATGTGTTTATAGGTTTAGCATTAGCATAGCTATGAATCTTGTTTAGCATATTAGTGGCTAACGAATCTGGCTGTGCCACCACTGGCAATGACTACTGCTAATTTCAGTGCAAACATATATTCTCTGTCACAAGATTGGTGGCCATTTTGAAAACACAATATCAAAACAATATGCAATTTCTATGGTTGAAAATATGTAGGCTATGATTTGACACCAAACTCATTCACCTAATTGACAATTTTTTGGGCAAATATTAATCTTCTATGACAAATACGGCGGCCATCTTGAATAATTAAAAACTGATCAGTAAATATGATTTCTGTGTCCAATTACTTGACACCAAAAGCATCAATCTGAGATAAATACTTACAGTTTTAGTGCAGGAAGGAATTTTCCTTGACATCCATCTTTAAAAATGGCCACCATCTTGAATATTTCAGCAACTAATGATTGTTTTTTTTTGCTTTGTTTTTGTTCTTTTTTAAACACAGCCACCGGGAAGATCTGCTCTAAAGTTGTTATTTCTGCATTTGAAAGATTTTGCTGAAATATTGAATTATCTGCTGCTCTATTCTGCTTTAATGGTCAAAAACCCGACAGTCGTCAGCATAGAAGTGGAATTCAAAGGCAACAAACGCAGGGAAAGAATCAGTGGCCCTAACGCTGAGCCCTGTGGGATCCCACCTGGCACAGAAACGCTTGCTCTAAATAACCAGACATCATGTTCCGACTGAAGGAAACATCCAGGACCAGATAAAATCTCTCAATGCCTTCTGGAGAATCTTTATGACCCAATGAAACCATCGGTTTCAGGTCACAGTTTCATAAAAACACAGCGTTCCCACAGAGAAACACGGTGGTGGGATGATCATGCTGTGGGGGAACTTTATCAAGATGAAGAGGTTATGAAAAGTTCCCAGTAAGTAGATTTAAAACTTCCAGTGAAAACCAAAGACGGATTTCCGTTCAGATCAAATCAAAAACTGAAATTCACTCAAAAAGCAAAACAAAAATAAACAAATTAATTCACCAACAAAAGCAGTAGAATAACAAATTCAACACGATCAGTAAATTATGGTTAAAACGTCTAAACTCATCCAAGGCCTGCTCCCCCCACAGAGGTCAAAGTTCACCCAGGTGAGTTTGTTCTGCTTCTCACCTGAGCAGGTGACTGAAAAACACAAATATCATGACATCATCACTTAAAGACGTAAACAAAGAACGAAAATCAATTAGAAAACAAAGAAACGCCTCCAAAACCACAAAAGAAACAATAACGTAAAAGTTTGAAATATGAATTAAAAGCCACTGAAATAAAGATAAAATATTCTGTTGTAAAAAATCACCACAGCTGCTCGAACAGAGGATTAAAGATCCGATTATTAAACGTTTTTTATTTTCTGACATATTTCTTTAACTGCCAGAGAAACAAATTCAACAGAATCTAATTATAACAAAAACTATTCTCAGTTTAGAGATAAAAAAAACTCCTTACATTTAGATTTGTTTTTTTTGTATCGGCGTTTCAAAAAGAAACATCAAATCACTAAAACAGCAACACTTATTATTTAAAAGTTTAAATGAAAGAGAGAAAAAGGAGAAATACCTTTAAACCTTTTCAAAGAGTTAAATATTTATATGTTGTTAAAATTAGAACTTTTTTCTTTAAAACTCAGTAAAACCCATTAAAATAAGAATTCTATTTGAGATATCTTAATTTCAAATAGAAAGAGAAAAATTATCATTAAAATAACCTATAAAACTATTTATGATGAGGAACTTTCTCACTATAACACATTAAAAACATAATTTTTCTTTTAATGAGATTTATATCTCAATCTAATGACAGTTTCAAGGTATTGAATTATAAAGTTAAATTTCTTGTAATTCATATTTCATAGCATTTTATAGCAACAGAAGCTAACAGTTTTATTATGCTGTAAAATGGCACCAGGTGCCTGGAAAACACAAATCCAGCCCTTAATGCGACTTTCTGGGTTCAGGTGAACGACTGAAAGCAACAGTCACACCTGAACTCTGTCGAAAAGAAAACCTAAAACTAAAGTCAAACACACATCATGCTAAGCTAACCACGCTAACTGTAACTCCAACAGAGAAATGTAGATCACAATGTCGTCTGCAAACATGCTGATCCTCAGATTCCCACTAACATAACTGCTAATGCTAAGTCACTGCTAACGCTAACGTCACTGCTAATGCTAACGTCACTGCTAATGCTAACGCTAACGCTTCTTGGTCTAAATAACTGAATGTCGTCAGATTTCAGTGGATTTATGTGAGTTTTGACGGTTTGTAGTTTGATATTGTCCACAGAAAAAGTTTTCCACACATTTTTACAGCAGTGAAAAAGTCTGCGTTGATTTATGCAAACTTTGATGCAAAGTTAATTTTTATACATTCCAAAATATGGCGGCGAACATTTTTTGTGCGCACGCCGCTTTATGCCTGAGGCCCCTGATGAATCTCTCCATCATGTCCAGCTGCAGCGTCTCGTTGTGTAAATCTTGCTGCTCTTCTGGTCGTTTTCAGGGATTCTGCGGTCAACGACGAGTCGATGGCTTCGGTTCTGTTCACCAACCTGCAGACGCAGCTGGAAAAGGTCCGATTGCAGGAGCAGAACTTCCTGCAAAGACACAACATGAAAATCATTCAGCAGCAGCTGCAGGTAACAGCTTACAGCTTACGGCCGACTTTGTTTCTGGTTTTACATTCAAAAGATGAACTTTCACCTCAAACCTCAGGAATTCAGTTGCCTGGTTTCCAGGAGCATCACGTTTATTTCTCCTTCCTAGTTCCTAGTTGTTAAGATCATCATGCACTGCAGAAATGGTTTTATTTACTACAGCATGTTGTCTTATGCATGACCACAGTCCACAGGAAGAACTCCATGCAGAATAGAAACAAGAATCTCATCCTGAAAGGAAGAGAAACAAAATTCAGCTTCAATTCCAGAGCAGATCATCAGATTATTTTATTCAAAAAGAGAAACAAAAAGCAATTAAATGAAAATTTGCATTTTTAAAATACATTTTCCACAAACTGGAGATTTGTGGAAAATGATGATGGATCTGTCAAAACGGACCAGAATCTCTGCTTCTGAAGGTAAACACAAGGCTAACCATTTATTAGCCCAGTGAAGTATAGAAAGATAACAGGGACAGATAAGGAGCCAGCGGCTAGCAACACTAGCTAACAGGTTTGTTATCTAATCCTAAAATACCAATCATAAACATTAGTTCAGCTAATGCTAACTGACGATGTTAGCGAGGAAGCTAATACTAAAACACTAAACCAACATAGTAATTAGTGGAAGCTAACAATAGCAATTAATGAAAGCTAATGCTAAAGTTCTAAATAAACATAATTAGGGGAGACTAATGCCAAAGCTCTAAAGCACTAATTTTGTTTTCAAAGTTAGCAAAAACTCTGAATCACTAAGTGAAAATTAGCGCTGCTATTAGCAGATTAGCAGCAGCGTGTTCACTGCTCTAAAACGGATTCATTTTTAGTTTTTTACTGGTATTTAGAAAGATGAGCTGCTGGAAGCGTTAAATCATTAGTACAGATTTCCAGACGAGTTTACCTCTCGTAACGAATTCTGCCTGGATTTACGGTAATCCGTCTTCACTGAGAGGAAAAAGTTTTCGGTACTTTCATGAGCATCACCATGAAACGTTTACTCATCCGTACAGAAACCAACCAGTTTATTCCTCCTGAAAGGGTTCTGGCATCAGAACCAGGTCAGCGGCTCAGAGCCGACCTGCAACACGCCGGCAGTAAGCAGAAGTAGCAGGATGGTGTTTGCTGCACAGCTTGTGGACAGAAAAGGAAGTAAAATCTAGTTCATGTTTGCTTGAAATGAGCTTTAAATGTGTGGCTGGATTCTCCTCCAAATGATCTGGAAATGTTTATGAACTTGATCCCAGACATCCAGCTTTGAATATCCATCTGAGTGCCGAGTACTTCACAGTACTTCACAGTATCTTGTGCAGTAAATGCTGTTGGTTTGAGGAGTTCTGCAGGATGTTTGATTGAGGAAACATCAGAAACATGAACGCAGGTATTTTGTTCTTGAAAAGTTCTTCACCTTTGCAGAACCGGGCCGTGGCGCCTCGCCGCGGCTTCCTGTCAGCTCGATGTTTGTGTCGAAGCGAACATGTTGCAGAGGAAGCAAACACTCCTGAGCTCTGCTCTGTGGCGTTTGCGGTTTTCTGCTGCTGCTGTTGTGTTTCTGTAGCTTTAAAGCAACACAACAAGGACCAAAACTGAGACTTAGAAGCTTATTTTTGCTTTTAGTTTGATTGGTTTTGAAATGATCTTTGACGTTTTTGCTAAGAGTCTGTTTCAGTAGCAGGAAAGCTGTGAGGGGTAAACTCCAGAAGCCAACAGGGAAGCAAACCTTCCTCTGATGCTGGAAGCAGAAACACGTTCATCTGCTCTCGGTGTAGGTGTACATCGGATCTTTGACTTTCCCCTGGTGATGAAAGCTTCGTCACGACTGTGGGTGAATTTTCCGCAGAGAAACGTTGTGGTTTTTCTGAATGGGCAGGCCGACGCCTCGCTCTGGGTGTAAATGTCAAGCAGAAGCTCATCGTGGTAAGAATACGACTGTGGGAAAGTTTGCGGTGGCAAAATTAGCTCAAGCCTAATTTGTAATGTTTATGTAGCTGATTTTAGTAGCTGGAGAATCTGAACTGTTTGAAAGACTGAAAACCTTGTGAGAACTTCAGAGTTTTGATGAACTTGGTTTGTTTGTAACAGGAAGCACCTTTTCTTTTTTAAATATATAATCTGACCTGAGAGTTCAGCTCTGTAGTGACCAGAAGAGGATCAATCAGCCAATCACAAGCAGATGCTGGTGAAACTATGGCAACGGTTTAATAAGGAGGAAATACTATATTACTAGTTTTGGACTTTCTTTATGCTGTCTGAGAGGCAAAGTGTAGCTGAAACCTCAGACCCAATAATAACCGTTTCTATTAGCATCCAGTAAAGACCAAAGCAAGAAAACAACGATTATGTAAAGATTATGGCCAATGATGGAAAGAAAAAACAACCGGACTTCTTCAAATGGGACGCCATAAGAATCACTATTCCAACACCTTAGTTAGCAGAAGCTAGTGCTGAGGAGATATTTCTTTTTTTCCTTAATGTATTGATAACATCAAATACAACAAACTTGGCATCAGCATCAGATGAACTCAAACCTGAAAAGTCGACCCAGGAGCTTCCAGACATACAGAAGAGACCAAACAAAAAGCATTCGAGGTTCCAGCAGTTTCAGATCGTTTATCACACCATCAGTTCTGCATCTTTCAGTCCTTGAAGAGGCGGCACAGATCCTTGGCAAAAATGGGAAAAATGGTTTTGCTTTAAGAAAATGACATTTGTGAATGAAAAGCCTTTCAAATGTATTTTCTTCTCTCAGGATCCCATAAATAATGTCAAAGCCAGTGGTCACATCATAACAGAAAGATTTACAAAACACATTAATAGAAAGATGTTCAGTCGACACAAAGTAAACAAGTTTGATCATCGACAGCAAATCAAAGTCTGAGGATTCATTAGAGGAGTAGAAAGATTTTGAAGTGGACTTTCTTCGCTTTTGGAGGAACAGGAAGATTTAAATAATTTGTTCTCATTTTTTCCCTTTGATCCTTTGAGAAGAAATGTGATATAAAATTTGGATTTGATACAAAAGGAAGCAAAGTGTTAGTAAAACATTCCCTATTTTTTAGTTTGTTATCTGTGATACTGAACCCATTAATCAGAAGGGACCTCATAAAAACATTCAGCTGTCATAAAATATTTTGGGGAAAATCTCTAATAATGTTTTGAAATTCACTTTTATTTATTTGCAGATTATATTTAACACTGAAGTCTTCAAAAGACATAATCCCTCCATTATTTAATAAATGCGTCACAGATCAAACACCTGGTTCTAGCCAATTATGTGTAAAGATTGATTTATTATTAATTTTTATGTAACAGCAGTTCCTATAGGGAGTATTGTGTGGCTATAGTTATGTTTATAGATTAACCTACAATATAATAAAACTTGCTGGAGAAAGAAAGAAAGTTTAACAGGCAATTTTCTAATATCGAAGTCACATCTTAGAAGGAAACTAATCCAGATATGAAAATATTTTACTTGGAATATGGAACCATAATTCATTTTGATTTGTTAAAAAAGACTGAAGCCAGTTTATTTTTAAAGAGACTTTCATGTTCAAACTGTTTGACTAAATTACTTTTTCTGATATAGTGAGTTTTTTCTTTCCATATTTGATCAAAATTAATTGAATTCTAAGACAATATATCAACATGATACATAGAGGAAGCTAACATGCTACATGAACAGGTTTAGAGGAAGCTAACATGCTACATGAACAGGTTTAGAGGAAGCTAACATGCTACATGAACAGGTTTAGTGGAAGCTAACATGCTACATGAACAGGTTTAGAGGAAGCTAACATG
>CAEFZX010030000.1:0-26940 GCA_903066825.1 Alfaro cultratus | reverse complement strand
GCGGCCCGGGGGTTGGGGACCACTGGACTAGGTCATCAAATCAGTCTGTCAACTACGTTGCCTGTAGGGATTTTTAATGTCCAGCAGGTGTCAGTATTCAGTGACACAGTATCAATACAGTTTTGCTATGGGTCATTTACCCATCACTAATTATGGGGTTCCATTCGTCCCAAAAATATGTACATCTGTGTGTAAGGTGTGTATGTAGCACCCATATCTCATATAATGTGTATAAGGTTTTGGGGTGCGTTGATATATGTAGGAGTAAATGTTGTGGAACACATTTTGTTTCAAACACATGTAGCCTAATCTTTCTATTTTGTTTAGGCTACAAAAAAGTTTTATTTTTTAGTAATACAAAAATATGTGGAAAAAATAGCATAAGAAGAGTGTTTAAGTTTCAGTTTTAATGCACGCTAATGTTCTGTTTTGTTTTTCTTTGCAAAAATTACCCGCATAATTGAATTCAGCTGAAGAAGAAAACGAGGAATACTGAAAATACGACCATGAAAAAAAACTCCGTGTGTTTGGGAATGCACTTAATTAGAACCAGATGTGTGAGAGAGCAGGGAGAAGCGAGAGGATTGTGGTCTATTTGTTGGCCTACTTTTTGAAGTTTCAGGTGGTGCAAATAGCTTTGTACGGTAGATTTATGGTCAAGATCAGTCTGTTTTTAACGAAAAAGTAAGCCGAGGGGGAAAGATGACTCATAACAGACAAAGGGGCTGAACTTTTTTCTTCTAGTGATTCCAGGAAGTCAGAAACTACAAGGCTTGCAAAAAAAATGATGAGGGATAGTTGATGGGGGGGGGGAAAAAAAAAAGAATCTGCCCTGTTAACCTTTGAACTGTCTTTCTTTGTGCTCACAAGAAGTCACAAGACCAACTGTCGTATTATTTCACGGATGACACTCCTAACGGTAAGCAAGCAGTTCAGTTCAGCTTGTTTTTAAGGGTTTAATCTGCGGTTGAAGAGTTGACATTTAAAGTCAAAGGTTGGGTGCTAAACAAATGGTGGCTAGAGATTTGAATTTTCATTTTGCGTATCTTTCATTTTGACACGACTTATTTGTTTTGGCATAAAAATGACCACACTGACCGTCTTAAGCGTCCGTGGATAAATAAATGGATGCGACGTAAATGAATGCGATGCATATATTTGTTTTATTGTAGAGCAGAAAGGAGCTGCAGTAACTGCGTTGCAGAAACCGAATTGAATGTGGTTTGGCACGACTTCAGTCCAAATCAGAAACTCCCCGGTCCAGACAACTCCAGAAACACATTCATCATGTCCGTCTACTTCGACCCAGGACCAGATACAGAAGTAAATGGGTAAGAGAACTTGATTTCTTTTATATGTTCTTGGTGGGTTCTGCTTTTTCTTTTTCTGATTTAAAGAAAAAGCAGAAAGTGGGATTGTGGTTAACGGACAGGTGCAATAGAAAAAAAATCGGAAAATGTATTAGCCTAAGTCTGCAGTAACTTTTATATTTTTTACATATTTGTTGAAACTGTCATTGTTTAACATTATGGAATGAGATGGTTTATCTGTGGAAATTTTTAAAAAAAAAATCAAGCTTCTGTCTCCCATCGCTGACTAAAAGAGCAGGCCCTTTCCTGTCATCCTTTTGCTCTCTGCTACAGCTTTTCGTTTCATCAGATTCTGTTATCGTGAATCCTCAAGCTAGTTAGCATAGCCACCGATGACCGCGAATAAACGGTTTTCCTGCAAATTGTTTCTCTAACATTAGCAGATTTAGCAGTGAGTAGCTACATAAAGTTGAGAGACAGTTTTATTCCTCTTGGCTCTGATTGTTGTTTTTTGGTCGAAGAGGCGCATTTCTTCAGACGACAATAATAAATAGTTCAGGGCATTAATAAGTAGCTCAAGGCGGAGATTTATATTTTCACCCATTATCTGTCTCACATCGTAGTCATGACAGGTGACAGTTTAAATAAATGTGTAGAAACCATATCTTTATAAAAGTTATAACATTGTTCCCCTCCAAACCCCCCTGGACAAATAGTCAAATTCTGGGGGCGTCCCAGAAATATAACTAACTAGCCAATAGTTTGTGATTACTAGGGGAAAATAATAAACATTTAACCAATCGGCATCGCTGAATCGTAATGTCTTTGGGGCTCGCAGTTCTGCGTCGCTATGGTGTTAAAGTGGATAATGGCGACGACGGCAGCCGAGGGGAAAACTTAGATGACAAAACAGAGGGTTTTACAGACGACTGGTAAGCTAGTAGTCTGTAAAATCTTCTTAACATTATGGAATGAGATGGTTTATCTGTGGGGGGGGGGAAACGGCATTATGCTGGTCAGCATAATGCTAACAGCAGCATTTTTTTTTTTTTTTATTTATTTATTTTTTTTTACTTTTATCTTATTTAACTCTTTATTTTGCTGCATCAATGATGTTGTTGTATTGTGGAATTGCAGTCATTTTCCTACCGTTCATTTGAATCTTTATACTGTACTTACCAAGATTTTGTTTTCACCAATCAGGCATAATGATGACATGGTCTGTAAAGTAGGTATTGGTATTCTTAAAAGTATGGGAAGGAGCCAATTCTTAATATAAAACGAAATCTGCATGTTCAAAAAGTTTGTTAGTACATGTGATTTGACATTTCTTGATTATATGGCAGCTCTGACTTTCAACTTTAGACTTTTTCAGACTTTATTCATTCTTCATATTTTTTTCCTTTCTGTTTGTCAGAAACATTACGAAGATGGAAGACGCTAAAGTAGAGCTTGATGATGGAAAGGAGGAGAGTTTGGAGTTAGACACAATGTACCAGTAAGTAATTTGCAGCATTCTGAAAATTAGTGGTCAGATTTGCACAGAATTACATTTAATGAAAATCCTGCTTGCTTGTTTTATAGGAAGATTCGGAAAATAATCGCTCCATTTGTTATGTCCTTTGGGTTTCGGTGAGTTATTTTGCGGTGAATTGTAATGAATGTTTTCCTGCATTCTTGTTGAATGACGTTCTAATCTTTTCCTAATTATGTTTTTCTTCAGTATATTTGGAATGATCCTGATTATTGTGGACATTGTTCTCGTCATTGTGGACTTCATGCTGCACGCTAATATTATAGAAGTTGTGTCACTCGCCATCTCCTTCTTCTTTCTTGGTGATGTTCTCCTGCGTGTCTATGTGGAAGGGTGAGAAGAAAAGCATTAGAATTAACCTTTGTCTTACAATGAAGTAGTCAAAGTAAGGACACATGATTAGAATCAGTTACTTGTTTCTACCTTCTCTATATGAATTTCATAAAAACTTTCATCATTAAAGTGCTTTCCTATGAATGAGAGAACAGAGAATATTCAAGAGTGATGCAAGCTTTCCCAAGCTCCTGTGTCAGCAGAACAGTGTGTTTAGCTGTTGAGCAGGAAATTGTGAAGAGGAAGCTGTACAGGAAATGTGTGGCATGTCTTGGGCTGATTTTTTTGGAATACCAGTGCAGAGTCACTCAGTAGATCCGGTCCGTTTTATCAACAAACAACCCAAATGTACAGCTTATGCTTTTTTGTTGACCATTAATCTCTTTTGGCTTTCTTTTAGCTTCAAAGTTTACTTCAGCTGTAAGTTGAACATTATGGATGCGTGTGTTGTCGTCAGCACGCTGATTGTCACCATAGTCTATACTTTCACCGACCTTACAGGGGTCAGTCTCATTCCCAGGTGGGTGTTATCCCTCCTTAGCTAATTACTATGAAGCATTTTTAACTGTTTTGCACCTAAAATATTGTTAAAAATAAAAATTGCATTCAAAGTTTTACAATCTTTTTGTCAATTTGTCCATATTACAAACAAGTGGAAGTCATTCTTTCATGTTCTAAAAATGCAAGATTAGCATTTTACCTCTTTAAGAAGGTTAAATGTATTGGACGTGATGTAATTTTGTTTACATTGTTTTTATCTTCCTGGAAAGCATTTTTAATTGTATAAGGATGCAGGACAAAAGAAGCTTGCCATTTGTCAATGTAAGAAAACTATTTCATATTGTTTTTAATCCTTCTTTGACAGGGCTCTGAGTTTCTTGCGCTTCTTGAGAATAATCATCTTGGTGAGGATTTTCAGACTGGCATCTCAGAAGAAAGAGCTGGAGAAGGTCACTAGGAGGATGGTATGTTTTCTGAAAGTCAGAAAAGAAATAAATGACACACTTGCATATTAACCCTGTTTGATAACTGTTGTATTTAGCCTTCAGAGAATATTTTCTTCATTCAGGTATCGGAGAACAAGAGACGTTATCAGAGGGATGGATTTGATCTCGATCTTACCTATGTCACAGGTACGAGTGATGTATGTTTCAGAAATGTGTACTAAACTTATGTTTTTTGTTGTTTTTTTTTTTTTACATATACAGTAATTAAAAATTATATTTTACATCCCATTAAATATTTTGTTAATTGCTGATGTCTAACCATCCTTTTTATATATGTGGAAAGAAAACCAAATTTATTGCACTTAATTGCCCAAAAAATGACCTTGTTAACCGTAAGGCATTCAGAGGGCAGTAGAATTCACAGAAACTTTAGTCTAACCAGGAAGAACAAGAAACCACTCAGTTTAACCACTGACATTAAGCCATAAAGACAAAAGAATGTCCTCACCACACCTACTATTGCCCTCTAGATGTCACCAAAGAGGCTAACTGGTGTTGAAATGTGCTTACACTAACTCCAGAGTTACATCTGGGCAGCGCACATATGAACAGAGTTAGTTATTGAGACATCTAACCTGGAAGAAGTTGTGCATTCTTTGAACATTAGTTCCCTAATTTTTGCACAGGTTCTCTCTGGAAAACTATTGTTTGGCCTTCATGTTTTTTATTCCTTAGATGTTTAATGTTTTGACCTTGTTCTCCCCTCATGACAATTAAACCTGTGGTGTCTTTTTGTGACGCATCAATATGCTCTTTCATATTAAATATAGCAAGAGCCTGCTGTAGGTCCGACAGCAGAGGTTAGAGACTTCTTTTAGTATCTAGCCCATATATTTGAATGTTTCAGTTTTACTAAGATGAATGTATATGTCCAAATATATTAGAAAAACATGCAGGTTATCATGGGGTGTGTTAATTTGTTCAGGTGAACATTGGAAGAAAATTTCAGGTGAAATACTTTCTTTGCCCATCTCTCTAGATCGTGTCATTGCTATGTCTTTCCCCTCCTCTGGGAAACAGGCCTTCTACAGGAACCCAATCCGTGTAAGTAAAATGGCCGTGAACAAAACTATTGAAATACAGTAAATAAGTCCTTGGTCAAAGTTTATGCTCACCATAAAAAATGTTTCTGCAGGAGGTTGCGAGGTTCCTAGACACTAAACATGGAGGGCACTACAAAGTTTACAACCTATGCAGTGAGTTGGACTGTGCTGTCATCTCATTCTGCATTTCTTCTTTATGAACCACGTCAACCATGGCAAGTGATGCTTTTTGTTTTCAGGTGAGAAAGGGTACGACCCCAAGTTCTTCCACTATAGTGTTGAACGGATTTTTATCGATGACCACAATGTGCCCACCTTAACGTAAGTAATTTTCAGTTTGCTATTTGCGTTGCAGGTTTTCTTTTATATTGATCTCATCTTGTAAGTGTTCGCACACTCAAGGTTCCTTTTTAAGTAATGTCTAGTTGATAAACATAGGAATGTATAGACTATTTTATGTTTAATAGTCTGGTAGTATATCATGGTTTCTTGCTATTGAATTTTACCAGAGACATGCTGAAATACACAGAAAGTGTCAGGAGTTGGATGTCTGCTGATCCCAAAAATATTATTGCTATTCACTGCAAAGGAGGGAAAGGTGAAAAATGAATCCTACTTGTTTGACTATCTTGGGAGTTATCTGTGTCTGAGTGTCTTTATACCAACCATTTGTCATACTGCTGTCCCACAGGACGCACTGGAACCATGGTGTGCACATGGCTCATTGACAGTGACCAGTTTGAGAGAGCAGAGGTTAGTTTCTGAATTGTTCAAAATAGGGTTAATGAATGAGGTGAATATTTTAAATACAGAGCCACTTCCTATTGTCTGTGTGTGTTTGTGCACCAGGACAGTCTGGAGTATTTTGGTCAGAGGAGGACAGACAAGAGTCGGAGCTCCAAGTTTCAGGGAGTGGAGACTCCCTCTCAGGTGAGAAAAGCAAGAAATGTTTATCTGGTGCATTTATTTAAATTGAACTTGGTTTAAAGGGTTTTACTGAAATCTGGCCTTTTTGTTTCATGCCTGAATAACACCTACTTGTGTTGAATGTAAGGAATGACAGATGAATATACATTTCCCATATTTGATTGTTTCAGGATTACTTTTCTTCCTAATTTGGTGCTCACAACACATACGATTATTTAAATTGATCTTTTTTATATGTTTAGAATTATTTTCAAATTGCAAGTAAAATAAAACACATTCACAAGCTGCCATGGTACACATTTGCACTATTTAAAAATTATGACTTAAAATTGCAAAATAGCAGGAAAATCTGGCAGTTTTTGTTTTTGTTGAACATGTCAAATTAGTAATGGGGGAAGGCTTAAAATGAATAAATGGCAATGATCTTCAGCTCACCAGCAGCATATTAGAAAACAATATTTAAGTTTTATTATCATAGAGTGCACCACAATTCATTGTTGCATCACAAAAAAGTTATTCAGTTATGACAAGACATTTTTAAAGATTGAGACAAGCAGCAGAATTCTCTAAGCCAGACTTATCTAGGTTAAATAGAATAAAAATACTGAAAATAAGATTTTAAACGTATTTTGTGTACAGAGTAGAGTGTGACGTATGTTTTGTTTTTTTTGTTTGTTTGTCGTCTTCCCAATCATTAAAAAAAAAAACAACCTAGTTGCTTAAGTATTTGTTGTATTTTTAATGCAGAGCCGCTATGTGGGGTACTATGAAATCATGAAGACCAAGTACAACCGAAATTTGCCTCCATCTATAAGCCTGAGGATTAAAAGCATCCGGATTCACTCTATAGCAGGTAACCCAGCAAACCTAAGTCCACTCGCATCAACTGCTTCAACAGCACAAGGTTTCTAGTACATGCGTGTTTTCTTGTTCCTGTCCAGGAGTTGGTAAAGGGGATGGCAGTGATCTGAGAGTGAAAATAATAATGAGGAAAAAACTGGTCTTTCAGTGTGTTTGCAGCACACAGGAGAACTGCAAGGTGAGCTTCACTAGACTCATTTGGTTGTGCATCGTCATTTAACAGTTGTGTAACTCTATTTACTTTTGGTGGTTTTTCAGGTGTTTCCTGATTCAGGCAGCAATGCTGCAGTAATCAGCCTGCAGAATGGGCCTATGGTTGAAGGCGACGTGAAGGTTATGTTTGAATCAAGTGCGGTGAGTCCTTTTGGAACTTTAACCTACAAATGTTAAAAGTTGGAGTTTAACCTGACTGTTTTTTTTTTTTTTCACCAGTGTCTTCCGAAAGGATATGAAGAAGTTCCGTTCTACTTTTGGTTTAATACGTCTTTTATAACAGAAAACAAGTAAGTTTCTTTAGCTTGGACAATAATATTTCTAAAGCCTTTACATTCTTCTCAGATCTTAGCAACATTTGACCTTTTTTTTTTTTTTTTCTATTTAGGCTGTTTTTGTCCAGAGAAGAGCTGGATAACCCACATAAATCTAAAACCTGGAACATATACAAAGAGGACTTTGGTGTCACCATGTTCTTCTCAGATTCTGACTGAAGTAACTTTAGAAAGAAAAGAGGAACAAAAACATGTAATTTAGGAAAAAGCTGTGAAGAAATTAATGCATTCAACACTAAAGTGCCCAGATCTTCCATTTAGATGATTATTCTGATTATAGCTGGATGCACCTGTGATTAAAATAACAAAGGTTTTGCTCTGATTGTATGTATGGCACTTAACTATGAAATGTTGGAACACTGATGATTAAACAAATGATGCAAATCTCTAGTGAATCAAACTCTTTCCTGTATGCAGCTTGTTTGGACAATGTTTTTCATTTAGGCATCAGGAAAACATTTGTATGTAACATCTGTATTCAGTCTTTGACTAGAACAAAATTAAAGTTGCAGTAATCAGTTTGCTTTTATTGAAGGCCTGCTTCTGAGAAAGTGACTAGCTCTACATATTAACAAATATGAATATTGACAACCTGGTTCATTACAGTTAAGTAAAGCTTTGTGTTTAGGAGCCACCTCGCATAAACCTAATCTAAAACATGGGCTACATCTACCAGATACCTTTTAACATCCTCTTCACAATAGTTCTTGATGAATAAAGGATTTGAGCGTGGCCAAATCCAGTACACCCTGGACAGGTCGCCAGTCTGTCGCAGGGCAACACAGAAACAGATAGGACACACAACCATATACACACACCTAGGGAGAATTTAGAAAGACCAATTTACCTAACAATCATGTTTTTGGACTGTGGGAGGAAGCTGGAGTACCCGGAGAGAAACCATGCATAGGGAGAGCATGCAAACTCCGTGCAGAAAGACCCCGGGCCGGGAATCGAACCCAGGACCTTCTTGCTGCAAGGCAACAGTGCTACCAACTGTGCCACTGTGCAGCCTCCACTTAGATATTTACCTAAAACTAAGCCCCTAAAACTTGATCTTCATAATGTTTGACCTTTTGAAGTAAATATGGAGGTATTAACTTGCATTATCAACACAAAGCAAACTGTAGACCAAAGATTTATTTTTGCAGACAAGCGTGTTTTTGGCTTGTTTTTCAAATTGTATCATAATTGCTAGGTAGTTGGTATTCTCACATCAATCCAGTTCTGAGAAGAATACATGTCCTAGCATTGACTCATTAGAATTTTTTTTAATCAAAGTGCAAGGTAAGGGAACAAACAAAATGTTAAAATTATGGACGGCTTTGTAACAAAACAGTCAAAATTATAAAATAAGTTTAATCAGTATTTGCCAGTGTCAAACTTAAAAGCCTTTTTACAATCCTTAAATCTTAGGTAATACTAATACTGCTACAATGTCCCATCCTCAGTTTGTATGCAGGCTTTCTCAGCTCCATCTCACACTGAAAAGAAAAATAGGAGGAAATGTAAAAGAGAATTTAAGCTGTAAAGCAGCAAATTAACATTTTTACCCATTCCCTGCTAAAAGGCACCCATTTCATTTGAACAGCTAAAACAATGATCGCAGTACAGTAATGCAACTGCTTTGTTCATTTCAAGTAACAAAAAGTGTTTCAGGGTGTTTTATGCAGACTGCATAATGGGTGCATCTGAATATTCGATAAATCTCAGACATCCTCCTTAACAATATTGAACTAAAAACCTCATTTCAACTCGGTTAAGGGGCTGATTGAAAACAGCACTCTTATAGGATTTCCAAAATGGAATTTTACCTTAACTTTTAAAATGTGTGCAATTGTTATTGATCATTTTGCAACACCTGTTTTGGCTCATATTTGGTCATATTGCTATTCACTCCTGATTTAGTCTAAAAATCTAGTCTCCATCAGGTCAACAAAGAGTTTTTCTTGCAGCCCGAGCCAAGTTTCCTGCAAAACCATTGAGATGGTCACACTCGTCCAGCTCGTCAGAGCGTCCACTTCGCAAAAAGCAGAGCATTGTGGTTTTGCATGCCTCTCTGCAGGACTCTGACACATGTCCTTTATGTCTGAGGTACCAGAACTTCTGGAAAGTGTGGTCGTCGTTGATAAAGGTTCGCAGTAGTGTGTTGTAATCAGACGGGAACAAACTGGAAAGACCATAAGCTTCAGTGGCCCGGTACAGGAGGCTCCATTTGGGGTTCTGCTCTGGATTGTCTGGTGATTTTGGGTCGTGATTTGCCTCTGTGAGGTTGAGGATGTAGGTTTCATGGTCAAGCACAAGCCGAGAGCTGTTTTTGTAATTTCCATCGACATAATAGATGCGGTAACCTGAAAATGAGGTGAAGTTTAATATGTGGTTTACTTTTATTTTAAAAAAAGCACCACAGAATCACAATAAAATAAAACATTTTTATTTGTGTGTAAAAAACAAAAACACCCTCTGGGCTTAAAGTAGCTCTCAGCATAGCAAATTCTTAAAATCTTAAAAAAAACACAACTCAATATCCCTGCCTTCTGATTTTACCCTTGATTCCTGTGTGCCCACTATTGTGCATTAAACAGAGATACTTAGGCAAATTACACTTGTTGACTCTAATAGTATATCCTATTGCAGCAGTACACATACTGACGTCTTATTCTGCTGCTAAGCTTGGTGCGCCTGACTATAAAAACAAGCAACTGGAATTTTCAGCAATAAAACTCATTCTGTCATAGAAGTAGTGCTGTTAAATAATAAAAAAGTCACTCCACACTTTATGGAATGGAGTAAGCTGTAATAAATTAGTTGGAAACTTCCTCTAACACAGTTTTGTGTTGTGTACCTTTACATAAATCTGAAAAAAAATTCTAATGTTACCAGTTAAAATCTCCTAAATATTGCCTTGAGGAGTGTTTACCCCCAGACACATTGGAAGCAGAACTTTGTGCTTCATTAAATATTCCTACCAAAACCACGAGATTGAGATCTACAAAATTATAGCACCTCCCTATCATGGCTGTTTTCTTGAGAAAATTTTATCCAGGGACTCTGATTTAGTGAAAACACACCTCATGATTATGTTAAGTCACTCAGCTGGCTCATCAACTCACCTGGATTAAGATTGACATAAGTGGTGGCACTGGGGGCAATGAAAGCCACTCCTAAAGGCCGGGTCATGGTTTCCTCATCGTAAAACATTTGAAACTCATCCAGATGGGTATGCCCAAAAAACTGCCCAGTAATTGTACTTTCATATCTGAAAACAAGACATTTTTGTTAAAACATCAAAACTCTGGAACCTCCAATAGTCGCTCAATTCAAAACTACAGCACGATGGCAGTCTTACAATGTAAAAATAGAGGAAGTGGAAACAGATGCTTGTAGTAATTTTATTATCATTGCCCCCTGGTATTAGAAATCTGCAATATATCAGACATTTTAAAAAAAACTTCTGTTGAACTTCAATGTCCTCTCTCAGCAATATAAAAGTAGACCACTCCAAACCCAAGGTGTAACAGCATCTGTTTTTTCACCACTATACATTTCACTGACAATATAAATTATAACAGCAGCTACCTGTTGACGATGTGATAGTAGTTCCAGCTCCAGCTGCCAAGACACAGGCCAGGTGGAATATGACCAATGATATGCACCTAAACACAAGCAGCAAATAAGCTGACGGTACTGGCTGTTAAAACATTTATTACCCTACAGTATCTGTAATTAGACGCCAAAATAACACATCCTGCATGACCAGGACAGAAAGCTACTGACTGGAGGGGGGAGAGGGACAAGGGCGGGTAAGCTTCAACCACACTCACTTCACATTTCATATTTTAACACCAAGTGACGAAACCAACCTTCTCTCCTCTGTCCTCACTGGCCTGCAGAACATGAACCAGCCACTGCAGCTGGTTAGCAGGGTCAGTGGAGTTCACCATCAGCCAGAAGTTTTCTCGTGCGCAGAAGTTCATGTTGAGGGAGACCACCCTCAGCCCGGGCTGAATCTCTAGTGTGTAGAACCCTCCATATCTGTTAGCAACACAGGAGGGTTTAATTCAGACTCATACTAGCATATTATATAAGGAGCAGCGTGCTGAGGGCTGTCACCACTTTTGCTCTTCATGTGGTCAGATGTGCCATTCAGACACAATGAAACCTCTACGCCAAACAGTGTTGCTCTTTGTTAAAAAAAAAACAATGCTAAGTTATTTAATCTGTTGTGAAGCTTTATCTATAAACTACCAAAGAGATATTCTAAATACAATAAAAATCATGACTAAAAGTAAACAAACTATCATAAACCTTAACGTCTTCAACGCCTGCTCTGGCAACCACTGCGCCCATTCCTCTGCCATTTTATCATAGAGCCAGGCAGAGGATCGGTTGCCATGGACGAACGGTGGTGGGAAGCTGTTCACTGGTGTACTCTCATGGTTTCCTACTGCAGGGTAAACAGTCACATTGGCTCCCAGGTACCTGGGTAGAAAACGAGAGAATATTTATCAGTCCAGATCAGAAGGCTGTGACCACAACATTTTGTAATTGCGTTTAAGTAATAAGTTTATAAACTAAAGAATTTATCTCTGTAAATTTAAAGCAACATTTCTGAAACTTCAACAAAAAGTAGCTTTTTGTGGCCATTCTTTACCATCAATCATTTAGACTTCATCTACCAAAGTACAACAGATTATCCAGGTGGAAATTAACCTCACAAATTGGCTCTGGTGTGACAAAAATAGTTGACGTATCCTGATCTGTTGCATAAAGTTTTATGGAGGAAGAGCGGTAAGCACTTCAAGTTAGTTGAATTTTCTCAGCATTAAACATTTCAGTTTTAACCCCTCTCTAAATAACGCCAAATTATGCCAACAGATTTAAAATCATGAGGATGAGTGGAGGATGGCAAAGGCATCCTCCACTCAAACTCTTTTTTGACTAAACTATTTCAGCAGAATTGTTTTGCAGCTTTTTTTTTTATCATGAGGCACCACTTAAAACAACAACCCATGCAGAATGTGGACTGTCAAGTTTTGGGAGGTTTTTAATAGGTGTTTAACTTATCACGCATCTTTTAATGTTACACATTTCCTCATACGTCAGGGGAATTCCTGTACGCCGTACAAGAATAATTAGGCATAATTATATTGCTAAAATCATAGCTATTATTCTTCCAAGGGCAGAATTTCATCCCAGTCTCTTTTGTGGTGTCTGAACAGGACTCTGGGATTATTATCATGATATATTTATACAAGGTTTTGCTATGCTGCAATCTGAGACTAATGCTTTTAAGCCAAGGGTTTGGAACATGTTAATTCATCAAAGCTGCAGGAGTCACTGGATTTAATTCAAAGCAACACTGATTTAGCTAGTAGTTATAGGAAGGAGAAGAGGAATGTAGTTTACACAGACACACAGTTACATCTGGCAGTGAAACTACACACAGCAAAAGCCTATGCCTATAGTTGAATGTTTTAACATCGTTTTAGAGTGTGTGAACTCAGCAATATTTACTTGTGGATGAGTTTGGAAATGACTGTGAGCTCTGTCAGCTGCTGGTTTCTGGTCTGAGACCAGACATTGTGTGCTGGTATGTCTCCAGTCCAGTAGACCCAGTCCCAAGGTCCGGCTTTAGAAGCATTTTCCAGGAGGTTCTCCACCGTGCGTAGAGGTAGGTCACACTTGCTGTAGGTTCCCCAGTAACCAGCCCCTCTCCGCTTCCATTTGGGAACACCTGAGTCTGCGCGACAGCAGAGAGGCTCCTTGCAGTCGGCAGCGCTGCCAGTTTCGTATTCCTGTCAGCAAAGAGACTTTAAACGTAAACTGCAGACATGTCTCAAAACTTTTCTTTGCCGTACTTTACGTTATTTTTCACTGATACTGGAACTCTTTACTGACCATGAAAAGATCAAACCCAATCATACTTGGACTTTTTACATTCTGCACACACTCACCTTGTCCCAGTGGATATCTGTGAGAAACAGCACCCTACTCTGCGGAGAGCCAGGTTTAGGAGGTGAGGGCGGCGTAACAGGAGGCTTGGGAACCTTTGGCAAAGTGATGTTCCATGGCGCGTAAATGTCAAATGTGCCACACGAAGGCCCCACCAATACCGCACATGCTTCGGTGGGCCACAGCACAGACTGCTGCAAGGCCCTGATGAAGTCGTCCCTGAACAGCTCGATTATGTTGCGGCACACCTGTTCATCGGCCAGATGCAAACGGATGCATGCCTCGCTGACTGCATGTGCCACCCGCTCTTCGTTTGCACTGCTCTAATAGAAACAATAAAGCAGAAAAAGACTATTAGAGCAAGATGTTGCATATGAAATACTTCCTGAAAAATAAGTCAAGCTTAAATGAGTTTATTCAAATTGATAGTGCATTTAGGAAACTCTGTGGTTTGGGCTAATAATCACAAATTCTAATGCATGTCTTAGGACAAATTACACCTTTGCTGGTAAACTAAAGTAACCCAGCATATATATTTAGAAGTTCCTTGTTAATGAAGGAAATGAGAAAAACTGTATAAGCAGAGAACAAAAGCTAAGTGACAGGAGTTTATGTTTAGTACAGACCAAAAAGGTAAAAAATATACACACACAATGAAGCAAAAATGTTTTTCTACATCTATCTGCGATGTTAAATTGGTGTTTAATGGTGGAATTTGAACAATTCTTGTAACTCATTCTAAAAATAAGAATACAGAAATTGTTTCGCAAGGAGCAGGAGTTCATTGGGAAGTTATTTAGAGTGTACAAATCACTGCAGTGAAAGTTGTTTCGTAATCTTGGTGAACTTGTTTTATATGTGTTGATGTGTGTTGGACTAATATCTAGGCATAAATGTATATTGTGTGATTATGTAACAATGACTAATATTGATTTGTAAACTTAATAATTAGCACCAAAGATCAAATAGGTGGAAACTTCAACAGTATTTCTATATCATGGACAACTACGATAATACAGGTACTAATTGATCTTCTCACAGTTGCAGTGAGTATGTAAGTGTTTCAAACTGACGATGCATCAGCTTGTTCCCAACAGTGGGACATTTCTTATCCATTTTGAGAACTGAAGATTTAAAGTTTTCTTATGTACGCTATTGATATCCTGCTTCCGTAACATTTAGCTACGACTTCAATTGCTATAGGAGATCACTCTTAGTTATTTTGGGGCCCTATCATTTTCTAAATAGGGATCAGAACCTATTTAAATACAAATGCAAAGCTTTGGAAATGACAGTGATTACCAGTTGTTTAAACAAGCAAAAGTGTTAACAGGGATGGACGGGAAACAGGAACCAGCAGAATGTATTTCATTAGAATTCAAATAGGATTTTTTTTTATGAAACATTTATTCACATAAATATGTTTAACTTAATGATATAAGTTAGCGAAGACTTTGCTTGCTAAATAGACCACCGAAAGTTGCATTTGTTCAGTCACCACAATCTTTGCTGGTTAGTTTTCAGTTTAAATAGATTTTAACTTCCTTCAAGCATATTCTGTGGGTCTATTGCCATTTGTATCAGTCTGCCAATAAGAAAAGATTTCACCTAGTTAAATTTATCACCACAATTTAAAGACTAAATAATATCTTAACCTAACACGATGCAAATGTTAGGTTGTGCCATCCAGCAGTAAGTAGATGTGTTATTGCAATTTTGTTCCTCTTTTCAAACTCCGGTGTTCTGTTTGTGTTGCAAGACAAGCAACTTGTTTGCAGTGTTCAGTGTCACAACAACAGATATAGATTTTCTACTCCACTTTGAGTAAGAGGCAGAAGGTTTACCAGAAGTGCGATGTCAAGAATGGTGAAGATCGCTTTGCAAACGGGACAGGTGAGGTTCCTCCAGGTTAAGCCGAGTCCGTGGGTTTCGAACTGCTCCACCAACACGGTCCTGGTCTGAGCTTGATACTGAGCTGGATGACAGGACCCGAACAGCGGCGACAGAAGGAGCAAAGTACAGGTCAGCAGTCCCAGGAAGGGGCGCAGGGTAGGGAGCCTCATTGTGTGTCTGTGCTGAAAGAAGCAAATGCAGGAGGGAAGCCTTGCTGCTTCAAGGAAATGACACCAGTCTGACATTCAAACGTGCTAAAGAAATATGCGTCATTCACAACCGCAAACAAAAAATGTGAACCGATAAAACATCAAGCCAGCTAACAGCTAACTCTACTGCTCATACTGTACCTCTAAAAAGAGTAAAAGCACCGCTATCTTCTCCAGGGAGCTCCGGTTGTGGTGAACAAAAGCAACTCCAAGTTCCAGTTCCACTTCCCCGGAGAAGTCAACTGAAACCAGGCCAGACAAGCCTTTTTGACATGCTCAGCTGGAAGCAGCTCTGCTTGCTCAGATGCGCAACTGTGTGTGTCCTCCCGGCGGACTGCCTGCTGTCACGTGACCGTCAGGTCGTCAGCTGATAGATCACGTGTTATTTGTTTTTCCTTCTCTTCCTAATTTATTAAATAGCAGGAGAAAATGTTATGCATAATAATGCCACTGAGCTCCCTTGGTGGCATGGGGATTTTTTTATTTTTCTTATTTTGCAGAATATATGCAGTTATTCTAATCTGTTCTAATTCTCTCGCAAAATCAAACTGCAAATCAGAAAGCTGCACAAATGTGGGATCCCGTATCAAACCACACACCTATCGTTGCCTACTTTTAGATAAGAATAACAGCTTTGGTCCCAGTAAAGTGTTACTACATGGAAGATATGAGGAATTTCTTTACTGTGCGTTTTAACATTTAGAAACCATGTTATTGCATGTCTTGCAGATCAATAATCAATTGTTCCTGCTACTTCAAAAGAACATTCCAAACATATGAAGCTTATTTGCTTTTGACACTCAACAATGAATCAAATTCAACATCTCAAACAAAGAAGGGCTCTACCTTTTGTGCTATTAAGAAAATGTTAAAGTTTAGTTCCATCTGCACTACTCATCAGAACTCTCATTACATGTTTCACCTTCCCTATATTCAAACATTATCCGGGTCATCTAAAGATAATTCAGTGTATCTCAATCCAGGTCTCACTGTTCTTCATGTTTAAGGCAGTTTCCTGCTGCAATACACTCTGCTTAAATAATCAATGGCATACTGAGAAAATAATGCACTCATTTGAATCAGGGGTGCTGTAGAACAGACACATTTAAAACATGAATGACAGACAGTAAGCCATGAGAATGAGAATCAAGAGTTGAGAAACACTGCTATGCAACTGCAGTTTATGCTTTTAAGTATGTACTCAATATAAAACATTATTTTGAAACATAAAGGTGAATAAGTCTTCCGATCACATTACTTATATAGCAATGTTTATTAGGTAAATTAGACATGCACAAATAAAAATTTTAATGCAGTATTTTCATTCATTTTATTCCTGATGTTTTATGTTTAAATTAATTTTAACAAACAGGCAAAAAATAGTCTGTTTTAATGTTCCAAAATTTAAAAAGGTCTACCAGTAAGGTAAAAGACTATAAAAGACCAGAAAAACTGCATATAATCTATTTAAGAGAACAAAATAGAGAAGTGCTTTCCTTTGCTAAATTTGCCAATTTAGCCAAATTACATCATGGTTCAAAGAATCATTTCCTCAAATGTAATGAAATCTGACAACAAAAGGCCATTGCAAAATTTACAGCAGATGAGAAGTAATTTATGTGCTAAGTGCTTCATAAAGGGAAGATAATACATCAGAAGTCTTTGTCATAAATATAAAATTTTATTTCATCTGCTATAGCAGGCGTGTATAAAAAGCTATAATTCTTTACACATTTCTTTGGATCAGCTTCTGTCTTGTGAATCACTTAAATGTAATTCACACTGCAGATACAATTTTCAACATTCCAACAAGAACATTTGAGTGATTATATAAGAACAACACAGGCAAAGTAACACATAAACTTCAAATTAACTTGCACAAAACAAGCATTACGTGTTTAAAATACGTGCAGCTACAGTGGTTTGTGGCTTTATTTACAGTGGCGTAGCAGATACATGACTGGAGTGAAGCTAAAGAGTGGTTGGGTAATAAAACAAAACAAAAGTCTTGGACACATTGACTCTAAGATATTCACTTGTCTTGCATTTTTTCCAAAATGGGAACAATCATGTCAAACTTGGGCCTCTTGGCTGGGTCTTCGTTCATGCAGAGCCTCATCAGCTTGCAGATGTGAGGAGAGATGCCTGGTGGAATGGTTGGCCGGAGTCCCTCCAGGGCAATCTGAACAGTGGGAGGAAAATTATGTGCCGTTGTAAGTGTCATGTACAGTGCATTGCAAAAATATTTCACACTTGTCACAAAACTTTTAACATCTTGTTACACTATGTGTGGCAGAACAATCCCCAGAACCAAACTCAGAGAGGCAGAATCAAGGTGTTGGATGTTTTTCTTCAGCAATAATAGTCAGAGTTTATTGGAAGTTGGCTGAAGCCAAATACGGGGCAATTCTGTAAGAAGCCAATATTGATTCACACAGGCCCAATTCAGTTGAATTGGGCCTGTCCGAACAACACCGAACACTTTCTACAGATAAAATAATATTTTAAAGACAATGTATTCTTTTCTCAATTTCACAATTGTGCTCTAGTTTGTGTTTGTATAAATGTCTCATTGAAAAACAAGGAAGTTCGTTGTTCCTGTGAGGTAAAAAATGTAATATTTCAGAGGATGTGAATAATTTTGCAATGCACTCTGAAAAATATAGAGTTTGAGCATTTGGTGTGCTGCTACCTTCATCCCTATCTCCATGTTTGAGAGATCAGCAAAGGGAACCTCTCTGGTAACCAGCTCCCATAGTAACACTGCGAAGCTCCACATGTCAGCAGATCTTCTGTTGATGTCTTCTGGCTTTTTCTGCAGTGCTGAAAGAAGTAAGAAGGAGAATATGAGAAAAATTAATGGAAAAGAAAGGAGACAGGTCTGGGAAGATCCAATGGGGGGACAAATACCTTCAGGGGCCATCCAGGCTGGTGAGTACATGCGCCCAGGACACTGGAAGGAGAATTTAGCATCTGCCATGCTTATTCTGGCTGTCATATCCTCATCAATCTGTAAATTAAACACAATGGGTAAAGACTCATCATACATAAAAGTACCAAACAACACAAGGATTTCCCCTGTTTGCTTATACACTGTGCCTACCACTAATTTAAATTACTAATTTAATGTGTAATTTCTAATTTAATGTGTAATTTTGTACACATTAAATTAGAGCATTTAATGTGTACAAGCGGCTACAATAATGCTTTTTATGCAGAGCTGCTGATCCCAAAATGCCCCTTTTTTATTTCAGTTGTCCAATAGAAAGCTTTGGATATTTAATTATTTTTCACCTCCCCCACTGTTCTTTACAAAATAAATGTAATAGTCTTGTATTTGAGTTTCAGTTGTTGCTGATTAATGGTGTGACTGAGGATATAAGTAAGTTTAGGCGAGTAGTCATTTTCTGTAAGCCATTTCCTGACTTATTAAGATAAACGCCAGAGATGCAGAAGGAAATCAGCTGTTGACTGTTTTTGGGGTCATGTCATATTTTTTTACCAAGAAAAATTATTGTTTAAAAACTGATTAAAAGTTCATTAGCACTCTTGTCAACTTGAAAAACATTTATTTTAATAGAAATTGCTCAAAGAGTCAACAAGCCTGTGGCCAGTTATTAACTGGTTTTAAGGCTTTTCAAACATTCTAACCTGAAGTAGCAATGATTGTGTAGAGTGACATACCAGAGGTGCCTTACCATGATATGCTTACTATTGAGGGAAAGCCGTGAAACCATCGGCTCTAAGGTGTGGAGGAATGCCATCCCACTCGCGATGTCCAGGGCAAACTTGACCGCTTGGCTTTGGTCAACCACCAGAGCTGTAGAAGACAAGGCGAGGGACAAAATGTAAAACAACAAACTAACAATAAAATTGACATTCAAATGTTATGCAGTCAGTAATGTGTATGCAAATAGGGTTATATTTGTATGTTTGATACGGGATCCCAAATTGACATTAGGAACAGTAGCGCCTGTACTGTGCGTACCTTGAGCTTTCCTTTGAGTATAAAAAAATTTATATATTGTTATTTGACTTTTTATTATTTTCCCCTTTTACTATTAACAAAATTGTGGGGAAAAAAAAATATGTGTCTTTGTGTCAAACAGCTCTGAACATCTGTGTGCTTCTGTGAGGGTGGGTGGGCACATATACATCCTAAACCTGAATTTTATTGGTTAGTTTACTTTTGTTTATTTGGTGGCTTGGTGCTCTTTCTGTAAGCTAACTGTGACTGTGCAGTGAAGCTAGAAAAAAATGAGTAAGCAGATTTTTAAACAGTTAAGTCTAGTCAAAACATTTGCGGAAAAAAAAAGTGGAAATGAAGCAAACGTCGCTTCACTGGGAATTTCTGTTTTCCTCCTCCAGTGGGTAGGCTTTTCTTTCCTGTCTGTATTATTGCTACAAAAAAATAGGCTATGCAGGCATGTAAGTGTGTGTGTGGAATTGTGCATGTTGGGCCTTGTGTTGATTAGGTACACTGTTTCTGTGTGGCAAGCGCATCATGCTCATGTACCCTGTATTTGTGGAAGTTAGGCTTGTGCTGGTTTGGGGATGTGTTTTGGGGATGTGGTTGTGTTCATGTGGGTCAGGTGCAGTGATGGTGTTGTGCATACCATCTGATAATGTCCTGTTGGTACCCCAGATGAGGAATAGCCCGTACCCAGAATATTTGTGTGTGCTGGCTCTTGAAGCGCTCACCCCGATTGGAATGTAGGGTTATCACTGTTGTTTGTGCACTTTTTTCCTACCACAGATTTTCCTTCCACTCAACTTTCTTTAAATGTGCATGAACAGAGCACCCTGTGAGCAGACAGCTTCGTTAGCAGTGACTTTTTGTGGCTTACCCTTCTTGTGGATACTGTCAATGATTGTCTACTAGACACCGCTCAAGTCATCAGTCTTCCACATGATTGTCTTGTGTCACTTTTTGAATAATCTTGTTTCGCTTTTAGATGTTTATGCTTACTACTAAAATACATAAACATTTTGAAGAAATTAATATTTGTTTATATGCAAATGTAAGAAAACATTTTGGTTTGGACTGTTGCGCACTGAGTTACAGCTAATCTAAGCAGAGGTTTTATAACCTGAGAAAATTAAGACAGCAAATTTTCTGTTTTGTACTTGCACGTCAAAACAAATTACTTACTTGTGCCCTGATGGAGGATGGTATACAGAGATCCGTATGGCATGTAGTGGGCGATGACGATCGGATGAGGAGAGGGAGGCGATTGACATGCCCCAAGGACAGGCAGAATATTTGGATGAGAAAAGATTCTATAATGGTAAAAAGAGAAACAAACAGCTAAAACTCAACTCTGCTGTGTTAACATAAAATTATACTTCACTCAAGGAAATAAGAACAAAACTGTAAAAAAGTATATATAGCAGTGCACTTGTATGATCTGGAGTCCTTTTAAGTTAAGTTTTACACTTCATTAGCAGAAACTCTTTCATTTTTGCAAAATCTACCCAAGTTAAACCGAAGTGCTTTTATTTAAACATAAGTTCTCAAAAGAAAGCAAAAGAACTGACGCTCACATTAAAGTAAGAACACAGCTGCGCTACTCAGTCTCTCCAGTGGGGTTTCTTTTACTTGTTAGTTTAAAGGCTTCTCTCATTTTTGTCATGTTTTTTTTTCTTACAGCCTAATGAATCTCAAAGATGGGAAACACTAATTAAACTCAGTCTGGATGGTGAAAAAGTAAAACATGCATTTTATGTTATGCATTGCTAATTGGATGCAGTATTCTTTGCTTTCATATGCATGCAAGCTGCACAGCCAAGAATATGGTTTATAGACGTGCTTTGGGGTTGGGCAAGCTGAGTCAGAATGGTTTAGTGTCAGCACACTAAAGTTTAAGTTGTGTTTAAATGTCATGATAACAAATCCATGCAAAAAATGCACAAAAAAACAGACATCGCAATTAGTGAGGTCAAAGAAAGTGTCAAAGATCTATTTTTATTGCACAAACATTCTGCAATCGAACTGGAGCCGACCACTGACTCCAAATAAAATTGTTTTTACATAAACGTGATTGAGTTCAAATGTTCACACCCTCCACATTTTGCATGCATACTTTTCTTTTCATACATTTACACTCATTCATTTTTCACCATGAATATCAAATAAATTGTCTTCTATTGCTGATTTTGTTCTTACAAAGTGGAATAATTACAAAACAGGCAAGTTCAATTATTTTTGGAAACTAGATTTTTGTACACAAGCTTTATTGTTCCAATGCAAAAATTTTCATCCAAACTGGTTAAATGTCATGTAGTGTCACAGATCTGCCTTTTATGCCTACTCCTTAAAGTTTCCAAAGGTTTAATGTCATCCTGCTTTATCAATTCCAAAATCAATCTTAGATGTGTGTTTGGGGGGATTGTCCAACTGGAGCATCCAACTATGTTGAGGTTTGGATCATCTAAGTGTTGATTTCAGGTGATATTTAAGAATTTGATGAAGTCTTCCTTCTTTCTTATTCCATTCAATGAAACAGCACAACAGCATCATATTACCACCATTGTGCTTGACAGTTGGAGAAGCATTCTTAGGTTTGAAACCACTATCATGACTCTCAATCACAACTACCGTTCAAACTTTGTCTCATTTGACCATATAGCTTCTTAACATTTTTTTGTAGTTTAAGTTTAAAATAGATGCTTACCAATTCTGCCAAGAAGAGTGAACAAACCCAGGATGATTGGTTTAGATTACTGGTGTGTAGTTTCTCTGATATATATTTGAATCTGCATGTATAATTCTGGCCATATGTGAAATAGAGAAAACCCACAATAAATTCACACTTGTGCAACCAATTCAAAAATGACTGAAGTTGATTTGTTTTTATAGTTTGCGACCGTTCAAGCAAATAAATAAAATTCCTAAATTAATTGAAATGAATGGCCGGTGTATGTAAACTTGTGACCATAAATTTATCTGATAATAAATACCAACAGTCTAGTTGTACGATAAATAACCTGAGTTTGGGATGCTCCTCGTTAAAGTCTCTGCTCTTCCTGGTGGTCCAGTCTCTCACGTGCAGCACCTTCACCACAATCTCATCCCCTTGCCACCGGCCCTGCCACAACTAAAAGAAGAGCACACACTCCAGTGATCAGCCGGAGGAGCTAAAAAAAAAAAAGAAAATACTGTCAATCAGCAGTAAAAGCAGCTGACCTCTCCAGACTGGTTCTCATTGATCTTTGCCAGGAGCGAGAGCTGCTTAAAATCAATACCGGCTTGCTTGTTGAGGGTGCCGTTACCTGTGAGATGAAAAACATGAATAAAAAAGCAAAATATGATTTTGCATCATATTTTGATCTTATTTTATTAGAGAAATCCTACTCACGGGGTCGCGTTCTCATTGTACCCTTCCAGAATGTTTCCTTGTATGGGATTTTGGCCATGTTCTGGCCCATTTTCTCTGCCTTTTCTAAAATAAGCAAAAAATAAAACATTTAAAATATAAGAGTAATGTTCTTAATTTGCCTTTAAAGTTTCTTTATCCTAGTAAAAATCTGCTGCAATGTTTAAAAGTCTATAAATAAAAAATTCTGACCTTGCAGTAGCTGTTTTAGGTGAGGCTTGGCCTTATCCAGAGGTGTCTGCCCATACCTGTTACATACACACACCTGGGCACCATGGGTTACCAAGTCCTAAAAAGAGATACAACCCTAAAATTACAACAAAATTAAGCATGTACTGATAAAGGAAGAAGGTCTTGCTGCAGTAGCAGATTCTGCCCAGAAGAGGGCGGTTTTTCACCAACAGTTGGAATCCAAAAAGGGATGTGAAAAGTGTGTTTTGGTGTTCAGTGATGCACCTCTGCGACTTCATCGTGGCCCCAGAAGCAGGCGTAGTGCAGCGGGGTGTTCCCGTGCTCGTTGACTGTATTGGGGTCCGCTTTGCACTGAATCAGCTGTCATCATAAAACAGAGCAACAAAAACACATGAAGAAAGAGAGAGCATATCAGCATGTAAGCTGTCTAAGAAAGCGAACCTTAGCCACAATATCCCTGTGTCCGTGGCTTGCAGCCAGATGTAAAGGTGTGTCATCTCCACGGTTCATCACGTTGATTCGAGCCCCTCTCATGATGAGCATGTCAACAACGCCGCTCCTCCCTTCCCTGCACGCCCAGTGGAGGGGGCTGAAGCCATGGTCGTCTCTAACACACAAGACAAATGGAAAATATGAGAGGAAATGGAGCCGGGATGTCACATCTTTACATTTATCTGGTCATCAAAACATCCAAACACAAAGAGACTCAAGTGAAACGCTTAACTGCAGTATGGAGAGAGTCTCCATTCAGGTAGTAACATTTCCAAATGAATTATAAGATGTGGTAGGAACAACTAATTTTAAAAATAAATTAGGTATATGAAAGGTTAATGCTTTCTCAAATAAAGAGATAAGAAGTTCTGAACTTTTGCAAGAGGGAAAATAACACTTTCAGACAGACATATGATCATTCCAGTCTACCATAATGAAAAGAAAAATTCATCAAGGTTCACCTCACCTCAAAGGGGAAAAAAAGGAATAACTTTAAAAAAATAATAGGACTAAATTTGACTGTCTCCTTTTAAAAAGCAGAACAATACTCTGGCAAAAACTTAAACAGATTAATGTCTAGAAGAAAAACAGACGAGTACAAAGAAAGCTTCAAAAAGGTCATTTTTTTGAAAAGACATCTCCCAAAGCAAAGGCAATGTGGTGGCATGTTCATATTAAATATTTACTAATGATGTGGTAGAAGACAGAAGTGGCATTGTGAGTTCTGATGCATGGAAAACGAGAAACACTGTTCTCTCAAATATGATTGTACTCTATGAGCAAATGTCCCAGAAAAAGAACAAAAAAGTGTTGTTTCTCTTTTTAGGTAAAAAAAAAAAAAAAAGCACATGCTTCTATAGCTGAGCTTGTCATTTGCTCTCATCTTAATTGAAATATGCTGCACTTTTTGTGGAACAAGCTGAAAGCAAAACACCTCACATACCAACCAGAATCAGCCCTTAAAAGCACAGCTCTACATCCAAAAAAAAAAAAAATATATATATATATATCTAAGCTCTTCCTAAGATTTTGATATGCATTTCTTCAAATGTCACTGCTGTAAAAATAGTGTGACAAAATATTTACATTAACTTGACCCTATATGAAAAAGTATTTACTCCCTAAACCTAGTAACTCTTTGTGGCATCCTTAGGAGCAACACAGGTCATCAAGCATTGGTAATAACTCAGTGAGTCTTTCACATTGCTGTGGTGAATTTTTGACCACTCTGCAGAACTGCTAATTCAGACATATTGGAGGATTTCCCAGCATGAACAGACAGCATAAGGTCATGCCACAGCATCTCAATCAGATTTAAGTCAAGACTTTGACTAGACCACTGCAAAATTGCAATTTAATCTTTTTTTTTGAGCTATTCAGATGGGAACTTATGTTTTTAACGCAGTATTTTGGGTGACAAATCATAATAACAACATAATTGTGGTTTAAATTTATATAAAACAAATTCATAGACAAGAGAAGTAATTTTTATAAATATATTTTTACTGCTGACTTGATGCTGAGCAAATTACATTCAGCCTTCAGCCTGTAGTAAACACATTTAACAAAACCATAATAACATTGATGACTGTGTAAGAACAAGGAATTATATGTTGCCTACTTCAAGTTGTCAGACAGATTCTCTTGGCAATAATCATACCTAGATGGTGCCAGGAAAATTAAGTATAAAAGCCTTCCTGAATGTATATTTAATACTTATAATATCCTTAATATGGCTAAAATGAAAAGGTAGAGTATATTTTATGGACCGTCCTGCTAACAAAACACTCTCTGTGAGGTTTGCTCTTTGGCGCAGGTTCACGCACCAACCTCCTACTAATCTTTATTTAGATTTAAGCACATGCTTCCTCTCTATGCCTGCAGCCTCTTCCCATCTGGTGATTGGCCGGGTGATAAATACTTCTACACAGGCTGGAATGCCTGCTAACATGTGCAAGGACAAACACAGTCATGGTGTATACATGACCACTTCCAGTCTGCGAGGAGCCAGGCTGTCACCTCCAGTGTGGGCCCAACAGGTCAGCTCATTACACTGACTAAACCAGAGTCTCCTGCCTGCTGGGGTTCCTCACAACACCCTGCGAAGCCACAAACTCTGCTGTTAGTTTAACAATAAACTTCGAGGAGGTCTTTACAAAATAGCAGCTCACACTGAAGTGAAAGAGCAGAGAGGCTAATTCTCTGTCAACCCTGATGCAGCAGCACTGTGGACAGACAACTCATAGACTAAACCACCCTGTGGGCTAAAAAAAGTAACAAGGGAAAAAAAAAATGCAAGAATGACAGAGTGGAAAATACTCTGAGCTACACATTCCTTCTAAGTCTGCCTTTTTTTCATGTGTTTTTCTGTGTCACTCGGTTCTAGAGGCAGAGTGGTTATTTAATGCTTCGCCGGCTGCTCTTAGGCACCTCTTTCAGTTCCAACTTATTATTCCAACAACACATAAAGCCTTTATTCAACGCTTTGGGTACTCTGAGCGGGACAGAGGCGGCCGCGCCACATAGTTGAGCTTCCTTAGAGTAACAGCCAAAGAAGGCCTTCATCATAATGACTGCTTATTCATTTGTTTATGTGTGACTGTAGGGGAGCTGCCTAAGAAGTTCTGTCAGCGATGGGCTTGGCCCTGTATGGAGCTAAGAAGAGGAAATGGACTTGGCTGTTGCGTGGTTGGCCAACAGCTCCGCAAACTGTACATATATGGCCGGGTCCAAGAATGAGATAACCAGAGGCTTTATTTAAGAAGTTTTCTTACTCCTTCTGATGAAGAGAATGTGAAAAGAGGCAAGAGTTTTAGAATTGAATAATTCAGAATAAAAAAGTTGGGACTTTTGATTCCTACAATTGTACTAATATGCAGTTTTATGAACTATGTCATTCAACAAATTAGAATTGCCAATATATACCCCCATAAACAGGGCTATGATAATTTGTGAACAGAAGCAATCTGTTGGGGCCATAAACAAGGATTTTTAGACTCCCCTTAGTAAGCTAAAGAAACTTCTCAGCCATTCAACTCTTCATAAAATCTAAGCAGCGATGCAAGTTGAAGCTCTCTGAGCAATCACAATTTTAATATCCAATATGTCTCCACAGTTACAAAAAAGGCAGTGTGAGGGATTTGCCCCCTCCTTAACAGTTGTTTTTTGTGCTTCTTATATTTTTTGCTTTATTTAATATTTGTGTTTTAATCATCCTCTCTTTTCTTTGAGGTCATGTGTTGCCATGGAAGCGCGCCCAT
>CAEFZX010029999.1:0-25926 GCA_903066825.1 Alfaro cultratus | reverse complement strand
TTATCTGCCATTATCTATCTTGTATTATAAACCCACTAATACATATATAATCCATTTCCTAACATTCTTGTATATTCGGTATAATCTGTATAATCTGTGCACAAAGCTCCCATATTTATATTTATATTTATACACAATATTTTATAGCCCCTTGCTATTACTCTTGTTTATACATAACCCCTTATAGTCTATACATACATAGTTTTGTACACCTGTAAATAAATATTTATATCCTGTATAGCATTTCTGGATGGATGCAAACTACATTTCGTTGCTTTGTACTTGTGACAGTGCAATGACAATAAAGTTGAATTCTATTCTATTCTATTCTATTCTATTTTTGTCTGTAATGGATGGACGGGTCACACATCCACCCTAACCCGACTGCTGATGTGAGCTGCTTCACTTGGGTCCTGCTCATCTGACGGGGATTTCTCAAACTGAGCACTTGCATGAACCCGGCAAAGACGAATGTTTCTTTTCCAGTTTCGTCACAGTGAACGACTGTTGCTGCAGATGTGTCTGGTCACATATAACAGCTCTAATAACAATGCATAATATCTAAAGGTATAAAGTAGATCATGGCTTCTCTATCTGGACTTAAAACAGACAACCACCATGTCTGTCAGGTCTATTTTCAGCTCTAAGCTCTCGCTAAAATGTTCAAATATAGATTTCTGACAACGCACACAATTTGAGAAAACAAGTAGTGATGAAGTTATGTCATGATCTGAAGCTTTCCAATTTAATTTATTTGGGACAATTCAAATAACTTTTAAGGCAAAAAGAAAAATCTTCTAGTTCTTAACTCATATTTAATAGCTTATTTCATAGTCAAATTTCTTAATAACTTGCTTTGTCGCTGTCTTTGTATTTTTTATTTTGTTTGCTTGTTTTCGTTTGTCTCTTGTAAAATGATATTTTGGTTCCCAATGAGGCAACCTAAAGATGTAGCAGTTGAGTGATAAATTAGTTTCGCTGTGGATCAATATCTCTGTGGAAAAACATGATTCCTGTTCTAATATTTCTGCTTTTAGTTTTCTAGAGAATGAAAGAATAGCTCATAACGGAAGTCTGAGGTCATATTTACCCAGAAAGTCTTACAGACTACTTCGCAGAGACTCCATTACTAGTAAAAGTGCGTTGAGCTGATAGAAGAGAAAGCTGACAGCTGTGACCACAGGGAGGGGTGGCTGCACTCAGACGGCCCCCCGTCCACTGACAGGAAGAGCACACCTGGCACTGTGTAAGAAATAATAATCCATATTTATAGAGCATAAACACAGCCCAGACTCAGCATCCTAATAAATGTTTGAATGAAATAATAATAATAATAATAAAAAAAAAAATCATTTGCTTTTGGTCATTTGTATCTTTTCCACGCACAAATCAAAAGAGAAGAAAAAACAAGACAAAACTAGTACAGAGATAAATATATAATATTTAAATTCTTGTCAATGCGGAGAACACAGCATAGAGGTAGAAGTGGAGGTAGAACCACGAGCTTGATCCTCTCTCACACACACACACACACACACACACACACACACACACACACCTTCAGGATTAAAGTGTGAGAATCAGCTTTCTAACTAGTTTAACTGTCCATAACGCTAAAGAACAAACACCCATTCTATTTTCTGGGAGGAGAAGCAGCTTCTCCACTCCTGCATCCTGTTAACTGAACAGAATAAAGAACCTTTCACTGGAGAAAGCTGCCATCAGGTCATTCTGCCGTGTGGAGCACTGAAGTGTAGCCCAGCTAGTGGAGCGTGAGCAGAATGAGTCGTGGTCTCAAGCTGCAACCCAAACCACACCCTGAGCTGTGTCACCCAGCTGCTGCTAACCTGGGAGATGCCGTGGCAGATTGGGTCAGAGCGGGTCAGATCACACAGCAGGAAACACAATGATGGAGTCCCAAACATGTGTGAGTCATCAAAAATACCAATCGGATCAAACTCCAAAAATTCCTGTTGCCTAAATGTAAAATGATCTCCTAAAATGACTCCAAACTAGAAAAGACTGAATGGAGAAACTATGACTTGAACTCATGTGCAGAGGTGGATCTAGGGATGTTAGGGCCCATGTTGAAGCCACGGGGCCCACTCTGTCTTTTGTAATTATATTTCAGGTTATTTAAATGAAACACACTTGAACATTTTCTTTGCTTTGGGCTTAAATTCAGTTTTACCTCTAAATTCTCAACATATGCTGCAAGCAGCCAGGGTTGAGGAACAGCTCTCTAGAATAGGGGTTGGTTATCTAGATCAGTTGGGTTTTGTTAGGGAGTGTTCCCTTTAGTAATCCCAAATTTAGCACAAGACATTTGACAGATGAGCTACTGAAGCTCCCATTGCTCTGAACAACCGATTTCAGCACATCGTATTTTACTGAATATTTTTCCAGACCAGTTGCGGTGAAAACTGCGTTCTGTCGTCTCTCACCAGGATGAACTGGACAAACAGGAACCACCTAGCTGCTTGTTAGCTTCTGCTAGCATCGTGGTGCCAGATAACACACACAAACACACACCTCCCCTGGTGCAGTGGAGGCTATGATTTTAAGTGTGAGGGCTGATTTAGGTGCAAAAGGGGAACCAAAACACTTTAAAGTTAAAAGTCATAATATTATGCATTCACAGTTTCTTTTTCTTAAATGAACACTTCACAAAGCCAGGACAGGAAAGGCCAGAGGTGACCAGAGGTGACCCAGCTCCAGGTCTGTCTGTCTGCAGCAGACCAGGTCTTGTTGCTAGGCAGAATAGGGTTGGAAGTGTCTCACCGATCTTATGCTGCGGTCATTTGCATACAGGAAATAATGTCCTTCTTTTAGAAAGCTACATTGAGCAAATACAGCCCTGTTTCTATGCACAAATAAGCATGCACTAAAACTTCAGCTAATAACTGTTTGAGTCACTTTATTAAAACAAACTGCATGTAAAAGACTTTTTAAAGTTGATTTTAGACTGTTCTAATTTCAACTCAAGACCAGACTGAATCACAAAATGTCTTTGTCCACGGTAACTCGAGGAGCTGCAGAGACTCACCAACTGATCAATTTTTATAAAAGGATAAAAAGACAAGTCAGATGTTCACAGCTCATCCAGAGGATTCAGCAAATGTGTGGAAAAAAACATGAACTCTGTAAAGCAGACCTGACCCGTTGAAACAGCAGAACCTTCCTTTAAAGGTAACAGTGTGCTCCTTCAGAACCACTTTGACACAGTGATGCTGGTCTGATGATGCAACAGAGTCTGCCACATTTACTGGAAGCCCTTCTAAAAATATTCACCAGGCCTCAAAATAAATTCACTAAATGTCATTATGAAAACTTGCGAGAAATCCAACCTTTAATTTAGGAACTTTGTGGGGAATAAATAAGAGAACTCCAATGATTTACTTTCATTGGATTTAAATAAAATTGAATCCAATAAAAGGCTCTTTTCTAAGGTTTCCAGTGTGGGATTATGTTGCTGCAGCACAAAACAAAATTGAAACATCTTTGTCAGTACATGCAGTGCATGACCAGCAGATCTGTTGTGTCCTCTTTTTGTTCCTGTAATAACAATAACTTAGAACTAATCAATTCCTCTACAGAAGGCTTTTATCCTTCTACACACCGACTGACCTCATTTCTGTTCTTCAGAGCAATGAGGTCCAGGCATCACCTTGTTGAGTCTTCACAGTTAAAATAGAAATAAAAACTATCATCCAACGAGAACGTCCTTACAGTTATCAGAGTTTAATTTTATATAAGGCAACGGTTTCATTTCAGTTGTCATAATAAACATCACAAAACACTGTTTGTCCATCTACATCATCATATGTTAGGAGGTCACTTAAAAATGAATCACATCAGATATAAGTTGAGTTTTTACAAGTGTTAAAGTTAACATTTTATAACATCAAACACAGAACAGGTAACACTGGCATCAGATATTTTCCGAGCTCCAACATTTAGTTTTGTTTTCCAGTCATAAAGCATTGCTTTGAGTCAAACCCCGGTCAGAAGAAAACAAAATGGCTGCCTTATAAAGCTGCTGTGTTTGACAAGAAAACGAAGCTCAACTAAGATTCACACTGTCATGACAAGCTGGCAAAGTGTAACAGTATCACTATGTGAGCAGAGCTGCAGCACAAACTAAAATACAAAATGTTTTGTCAACTTCATAATCTGTAACGCAACTTTAATACAACACTACTGACATAAAGAAATCCAGGATATGTTAAGGCTGCAGAGGTTAAGCTGCTAATGCTGCTGAATTCACTGAGCTGCAGTTCATGTATGTTAAATGAGCTGAATGCAGCCAAACCTATCAGAGCGCAGGTCACATGTCTGCTTCTGATACAACAGCTCATCAGTGACAAAGTTGGGATTCTACACAACCTTTAGTGGGGCTGATTTAGTAAATATGAAAAAGCTTTTGACACGTTTCACAACCTGAAAAAGGAAGAAGCTCCTCAAACTATTGACAAAATAAAGATCATACGTCACAAGAGTAATCTGTTGCCGTGAGACCCAGCTATTCCCAGTGGTGTCTAAATAAAGGGGGGCTACATAAACCAAACTGTAAACAATATGCAGTTTTCAATAAAGTATCTCCACTTTGCTCTGTTTCAACCACTAGTTTCCTTTGGCTTTTAGGAGACAGACCAACATGATGTTTCACTCCACATCACGGTTTAAAACCCTTAGCTGTCATGAGGACAGTGGTGTCTAATTGTTCTGGGGATGACATTTAAGAGGTTTTAATCGCCTTTTGCATTTTGCATTGCTCTACTACATTAAGTCCAGACAGAAAATTGTTAAGTTTCATGTTCAACAAAACAAAATGTGGAAACAGAAGAGGCAAGGCGTTATACTTAAAGCTGCAGTTTCTAACTTTTATAAAAAATATTTGTTTACATATTTGTTGAAACTGTCGCCATCTCATGACAGTATGGTATGAGACGGATAATCTGTGAAAAGGTCGAGCATCTCCATCTTCTCCCAGTGATAATTAGAAATAACCAATCAGAGCCAGGAGGCAGGTCTTAGCGCTGTCAATCATCCTCTGTTTGGTGTTCATACACAGTGTGCTGAGCTGTAGCTTCTTCCTGATAGAATAGACTGTTGTCAATGCTAAAGCTTCTAGCATGGCCGCTAAACAGTTTCCCTGTAACAGTAACTTGTTTCTCTGCCATTAGCACACTAAGCAGAGTACAAAAGGTTGATTGACAGCGCTAAGTCCCTCCTCCTGGCTCTGATTGGTTGTTTTTGGTCAGCGCGTTGCATTTCTACAGACTACAACAGAAGCTTAGAGAAGAGGTGGAGGACATCCATCTTTTCAAAGATTATCTGTATCATATCATACTGAGAGACAACGCTGAGACAGATTTAGCAAATATGTAAAAAACATATATTTGTTTTTAATAAAAGTTACATATTGCAGCTTTAAAGATATTTAGTATTTCTTCTGTACAAGTTTACGTGACGTTTGAAGAATTCTGGCTCATGTTTACAGTTTTTCCACAGAATGAGCATCAGAATGTAAATGAAGTTGATAATCTTAAGTAGAAGTTTTGTGAAATTGAATGATGAATAGTTTGAAATATACAGACAGAAGTCAGATTGGATGATGTCACTGCAGCTCCAACAGGTCAAAGGTTAAATGCAGAATAGTGACTGGATTTTTCATTGAATCACTGAAACATTAAACAGACTATGACACAGTTGTGTGAATAAATGATGCGTATAAAACTGCTTTCTGTTGGACACAGTAATTCATGTGACGTTCACAGTGCTATGATATATTGTAGCTGAAGACCGCAGCCCGTTTCTCTCTACAGTCACACACTGGTCATCACACCTGGGTCAGCATGAGGTCCAGCACACACAGAGGAGTTCGGGATCAAACCAACAACCTCTCTACTTCCCAGTGGAAGTGGGCCGGTCCTGCTCAGGTCCACAGGAGGACACCAGCTGACTCCTCCCCGCTCTGAAATGGGTTTCCTGTGGTTCCCAGGAGGTCAAAGGTGAGCATTCTGAGGAGCTTTCTGGAGCCGGTGTCTGACTTGGACGGGAACTTCTTCATCCTGTTAAAACAACAACATGTTTGTTATTAGGTATTAGTCACATTGCTGAAGAAATCTTTAAATGCAGTATTATTTACATGAATATTATGCTATTCTTTTAATTTCTTTGAGTCATTCTTCTTGTAGGTTGGGCTGATTATCCTGTCCAGATGGAAACAACCATTTGACTTCTAACCATGTAACCTCAGCTGTCAGCCTCAGGTAAAGGTAGGGATGTTCTCGCTGTGAACTGCAGGGGGCGCTGTCCAAGAAACAAGAACCTTCTTGTTTGACCGAAATCTGCAGCTGATCACATGGTCAGTTATGACGGAGTACTACAGCCAGACTAACGTGCTGTATGTAGTTTTTTAATTGCAAGAGTAGTTTGAATATTATGAGAACAAAGTTATGATATTACTAGAACACAGATTCAATATTATTAGGAAAAAATTAGAAAATTCTGAGAAAAAAGTTGTTTTAATCAGTGTTGCCAGATTGGGTGTGTTTTCCACCCAGTTGGGCTGCATGTCTAGAACCTGTTGAATGTGACATACTCATCAGAGTTAAAGAATTAGTTCAGTATTTATAAAACTGATACTAAAGCGTAACTTCACAAGACGCTCAACGTTCCTCGTTTTATTTTTAAATCATTTTTCATGTTGGAGTTCTCATATTACTACTTCATTCTCCAATTATTAAGACTTAATTCTGGGAATGATATAAAAGAAAGTCTTATCCTGGCCCTAACATGGCTTATGGGGAAAAGTTCCACAGACAAAGATTGAACTAACCAAAAAATTAATGAGACGTTAACACCTAGGATGAGTTCATGTGAGGTTTTCCCCCCTGCAGTCCATCTATCAAACACAGGATGCTTTAATGCTCACAGTCTCAGCCGTCTCCTCTCCCTCGGTGTGTTCGCTGCCCGGAGTGAAGGCCTCAAAGTCAGACAGAGCGCTTTCCACTGCCTCCTCGTCGTAGTCAGTCTGGTACTCATCAGATGGCTCTTCTGAAAGCACATGGAGCAGGGAACAGTGCGATCATGATCCCTTCACAGCTTTTGACCGAGACATCACAACCAAACACTTCAGCTGGAAATAAGAAGACTTTAGGGAGACAGAAGTTTAGGTTTCAATGTTTGTTTCATTCTGTGAAGCTTTTTTTAAATGTTAGACTGACCGTCTATCAGAGCGTTCTTCACTGGCTCAATTCTGGACACGATCTCTGCCAGGTCGGTGAAGGAGGCGTTCGGACATGTGACCATCTGGAAGATTTCAGCATTTATAAATAAAATCTGCTCTAACATTAGGTGACTTTTGTTTATGGACTAGCAGGTTTTGGGTGATGCAGACAGAGAGCTGTGTAACCTTAGGATGCTGTTCAGAAATCATTGTGCTCCAATTCTATATTCAGGGTATGAAGTAGAAAAGGTATTGTGTTCCTGTTGTTGAAGAGAGATTTTAGTCAGCTGCAGCTGCTGTCAGCAGCACCAAGATGTTTACCTCTAATAAACATTTCACAGATTTTTTTTTTTACTTTTAATTGTTGTTCATTATAGCATAAAACATATAAAAACATATATTATACCGTTCCAGACACAAAACAGCCATTTTTCCCTGTGGAAATATTTGATTTTATATAACAGAAATACTAGAAAACAAAGAGCCAGTCCCATGCATGCGTCCTAATCTCCAGCTGTGATTGGCTGTCACTCACATGTCCAGTCTTGGTTTTATGGAACTCCTCCTGGTGTCTGTCCCGCAGCATGCTGTCCACCACTCCGCTGCGGTGCCACACGTCAAACAGAGTCTTTCCGTGCTGGTACCCCACCTCCTGAACTCAAGACCAAAGCAACGGCCCTTCCAGCTTCACACACTTTTCACATTTCAAAAGAAAATCCAACAAAAACGGACGAAAGACGACGAAAAGCTCACAGCAATTTCATCAAATTTGCCAAAATCCAGCGTTCCGTATCGATCGATGGGCGGCCGGATGTATTCGCAGTAGTCACTGTCTTTGACCACCTCCAGCTGCCTCACGCAGCAGACGTACGCTAGACGTGTTTGGATCTCGGCCATGTTCAGAACCTGGAGGGAAGAGGTGGGTAAAACCAGAGCGTCGTCTCTACAGGTGGGGTTACCAACCGCAGCAGGTCTGACACGGCAGCAGTACCTTGACCTTTTCAGCCAGAGGGTTCAATCGTTTCCACAGCAGCCACCAGCCGCTCAGGCTGTCGCCGTAGTTGGTCAGACTGGTTTCGTTCCGGCTTCCAACATCAATGGCGATGACAACCTTGGCACCCATGGAGCGAGCCACGTCAGCTGACGGAGGAGAGAAAGATTCCCTCAGCACCTGTTCCCCAATGTCACTTAACATAATAAATTCAATATTATGGGTGTCCAGATCCAATACTGGAAGCAGAAATCAGTTCGATATCAGCCACAAAACGGGCATTGGATTATATCGGCCCTCATCTAAAATCTCAGACAGAAGCACGTCGATAGAAGAAGCTCCACTCCAGCATCTAATCAGTCCAATGGTTCTACCCACCAGGGCTTGTATCCCACACACAGACCCATTAGTAAATAATAAGAGGGTCAGTTGGTTTCTATCCTGGTCAGAACCAGCCAGTTGTTCTACACTATTTGAGGGCCTGGACTCTCAGCTCAGCTATTGAGAAACAATTGCTTCCTGGAGACATGGATTCTGTTGATGTTTAAAATTTTACTCAATCGCTAAAATCTGCCTGTGACGTATGTATGATGTATGAAGCTTACCAGAAGTTGCCTGCGTTGTAAACAACCATCCCCTACTGTGGAGATAGAAGTGCCGATCCGAATGAGGCGGCTGTTAATGTAAATTCAATATTTGGAACTGTGGTCAACACAGACTGAACGTGTGTAAAGTGTGTGAAAGCATGCATGAAAACAGCCCATTTTCCCTGAATGCACCATCCCTAAAGTGGTGGGAGCATTATGCTGAGGGAATGGTTTTCAACGGGGACAGAGACGCTGGTCTGAGTTGATGAGAAGACTGATGAAGGTAAAATAAGAGTGGAGGTCTTCTCTTTGGTCTACCAAATAAACATCCAAAATCAAAACAAGAGCAAGTTGTATAACGTCCTAATTTTCTGTGCTCGAAAGAATATTTTGTTACAATGGATTTCTAATAAATCTACTATTTTTGGGTGGAAGAAGCTTACTTTGGAATATATCCCTCTCGACTTTCTAACATGCCTCATCCACTCTAAGACTGACATCTTTGGACGCATATGGAAGCTTTTCTTGGACTATGCTGAAGGACACGTGTCCACCATCCACGTCTAAGCATTCATTTATAAATGTTTAGACGTGGACTATATAATGATGGAAGTATGTATGGCCCCCTATCTTATTTTTTCTTTTTGTCTCCTCTGGACTGCACTGCTGAGCTTTTGTTCTGTGTTATGTTGTTATTAAACAAAAAATGAATAAACATATCTATAAAAAAAATAAAAATAAAAATAAGACTGGAGCTGTAGCTGCAGCAAAAGTCCAGCTAAATGAAAACATAGCACTATTTTAATATAAAATCATTTTGGTAACATGAATCAGTTTTATTCCATTTCTCTTCTATCCACTCCTTTGAGCTGCTGCATCACATCCAGATTTTTGCAATACGCTGTACATGTTTACCAACAAAAACTGTGCCTACCGGTTACATACAGCTAACACTTTAACACTGTTTGATTTTAAAAGTCTTATTAAGATCCAGTGGGAGCTGCCTGACTCTCACCAGGAAGGTTGTTGATGTACCCTCCATCCATGAGTAAGTGTCCATCTTTGGGATCACAGAGAGGTGGCAGATAACCAGACAGCGACATGCTGGCTCTGACGTAACGCCACAGAGAACCTGTGCAGAGGAGGAGACCAGTGTAAAGGGAAAAAGGACAAAACACTGATAACATGTCTCTGGGATTAAAGCATGAAAAAGCATGAATGTTAGGCAAAAATGTTTTAAATATTTGTGGTGTTTCTGTTTTTATTTTCAAGGCATATCATTTCTTTTTTCCATCTTCTGGAAGTTTCACCTAAAGATAGCATTAGCATTAGCTCATTTGACTCAATGCTGCTCTTTAAAAATCGACCAGCAGGTGGACAGCTTCAAAAAGTCATTCCATCAAGATCTTACTGCAAACGAAAACACAAGTGGTTTACTATATTTAAAGAAGCTGTAGGAGAAGTGGTGCCAGTTTCACACACCATCAGTGTGGACCCTCATGGAGGAAGCGGTGATATCTGTTGTTATGGTGAAGTATGGCAACCACAGGTCCTAGAGGTGGAGGGGTGACAAAAACACAAGGAGCAGCAGAAGAGAAAACTCTGATCATTGTGGGGAATTAGGAAATGAGTATGTGAGTTTCACAATTGTCCCTAAAACCCTCGTAGTAATTAACCCCTGAGGAACCTTTAAAATGACTATACACTTTTATATTTAACTCCCAAAATGGTGCAACTTATAAAAATATAATAAAAACTCTATGTTATGTTTTTCAATTTCACTTCTGTCACATAAAATCTCTGTAAAATACATTGAAGCTTGTGATTGTGGCAAAACAATATGAAAAGTTCACAAGGTGTAAATAGTTTTGTGTCTCCCTGTAGAAAGTTTGGGGGTAAGTTCTGCTCCACAGCTTTACTGACCTGCCACTGCTGTTGGGGGAGGCTGGTGCTCAAAACCTACCTCAATCTGTTTGTCCTTGAAGATGGAGCTAACGCTGTAGTTAAAGGAGGCTCCAGAAAACATGGAGGTCACGGGGTAAGTCAGGTCCAAGATCTTCTTAAAGTACGATGTCATTCCCTGAACAAAACCGTAATGAGGGACAAGAAGTGAGGAGAATGGTGCCATAATAAGGAACAAGGATTTCCAAGGTGTGATTCTTTTGCTAAAAACACTCAAACAATCAAAGCAGGGCGCCGCCAGGAATCTTGGGCCCCATGACAAAAAATTAGATTGGGCCCCCCGGCGCAGCTGCTGTTACAATTCCTTGAGTCTATCTGACCCATCAAAAGCGTCACAATTTTAAAGGCTTGCAACTGCTTTGCTTTCTTTGGTCCAATACTGATAACTAGCACAATATTTACTGCTCATGAATTTTTCATCCAACAGTCCACATACAGTATGGAGGTAGGCTGCTTAATTTTTTTCTATTAGTTTTAGATTTACTGAAATCTCTCTCCCCACGAGCAACAGTCAAAAGCAACGTGCAAAATACACATAAAGCAATCCAGACTTCTCAAAAAATGTTATGTAGTTGCATTTTATTCAAGCTGCAGTATATAACTTTAATAAAAAATATGTTTTCTCTATAATAGTTAAAGCTGTCACCATGTTGTGACAGTTTGCTATGAGACAGATAATCTGTGAAAACAATCAGTCTCCTCCACCTCGTCCCTGAATTACTATTGCTGGCTAAAGTAATGCAACATTCCGACCAAAACAACCAATCAGAACCAGTAGGAGGGTCTTAGCGCTGTCAATCAACTTCATTCACTCATTTCCAAATGTGCTAATGGTGGAGAAACAACTTATTATTATAGGAAAATCGTTTATCTGCTGTCACTGGTAGCAGATAAACTACCAGTAAATGCTTAGTCTAACTAGACTAAGCATTTACAACAGGCTATGCCAGCTGCAGCGTAGCACAGAGCCAGGGGAAGGAAGGATGAGCAGCACCACATGAGATTGTGATTGACAGCACTAAAACTCTCCTGCCACTGACTAGTTGTTTCTAGGACTTTGAGAAAGCAGAGGAAATAGATTTTTCACAGATTATCTCTCATACCATACTGTATTGATCTGGGAGGGGTAACATTAAATTTTTACTGCTAAAAACAATCTTCGAAAATACAATATGATCAATTTTGTAATTGAAAGGGCCCCAATTTTTTTAAATTTTATTTCTATGAACAAAAAATAAATAAATTGTGGAGGGCCCCCTGTTGGTCAGGGGCCCTTAGAATTGTCATAACTTTTCCCCCCTATACAGCACCCCTGAATCAAAGAGTAGCTAAGTTTTGATTATGAGAAGGTATCAGAAATGTGAAATGAAAGTGCAGTAAGTGAACACACCATAGCCCACTCCCGAGCCCGGACCCTCATCCGACTGCTGCTCTTTTCCTCAGCGTACAGCGCTCCCATGAAGGAGCCGATGGAGGTGCCGCCCACCACGTCCACGGGGATCCCGGCTTCGATCAGCGCCCGCAGCACGCCGATCTGAGAGCAGCCTCTGAAAGCATAGTCATACAGTCGCTATGGAAACAAACAGCCACTAGTCTCATTTCATTTATTCAAGAGAAAAGCTTCTGTTATTTATGGAACAGGGTTAGGGCCACTGGAAAAAAAATAAAACAGTTCTGACTTTAATCTCAGAATTCTCAGAATTCTGAGAAAAAAGTCAGAATTCAGTTTTGTTTTTGTATGTGGGTATTCTCGCAATAATTAGTACGGAAGAGGATTAGGGCCACAGAAAAAAAAGAAAGAAAAGAATTCTGAGATTAAAATCAGAACTCTGACTTTTTTCTCAGAATTCTGAGATCAAACAGGCATTTACTCGATCTCTTTACTTTAATTTTTTTATATTTAGATTTTTTTTCTTTAAAATGTATTTTTATTTTTGTGAGGTGACATTATGTGTCCTCAAAGGAACTTTTAAGTAAAATATATAAGTATTATTATTATAAATACTTATACTGCTTCGAACAAGGGCGTTGCCATGGTTATTGCTTCACGTGGTGGCAGACTTCCAGGTATTTATACTAATTTACATATGTATCTATGGTGGCGACAGGGCGGACCAGCAGCTGCGCTCTATTTCCCGCAAATTAGGATTGATAAAGGAAATTGTGCGCGGCACAGCTTTATGCATCCGATTTTTTTGTGCACAGCACTTTTCTATATTTTTTCGTTCGCCAAGTTTTAGTGTGAAAACTGCGCACTCTTTTATGAATGAGGCCCCTGGTTATTTTAGTCATCGGTTATTCTGACGATTAATCGGATGAAGAAATGGTCACATTTTGCACATTTTTCCTTGAACCACACCTTATTTTTTTCTTTTTACAATATTAGAGATGCATTAAAATAGGCAAACAAACAAATTCAATTGAACAAGTCAAATTTTTAAAATAAGAAAATTTATATTTTATTGCCTAAAATGCAATAACAGCTTTCAGATAGTGTACGAAAGTTCACTAACTGAACATTTTTAGCTTTTAGTATCAGCTAAAAAATCCTTCTAACATTAATTGTTGATTATGTTTTTGGGTTTACTGATAAATAATTTGAACCAAATGACACTAAAACTGCCAGATGTGTTCATGGAAGAACAGTGGACCAATGGGTAGAGTGGTCGTCTCGTGATCAGAAGGTTGTAAGTTTGATTTCAGTTTTTTCTTATCGCATGTCAATGTGCCTAAAGTCAAAATGTATATTTTGTATTTATGCAGTAGATGCAGCCTGCAGTTTTCAGGCTGATTGTCGATCACCTATCGTTCAGAAGCCTGACCTGCAATTTATCAGCTGGCCAATTTATCAATGCACCCCTGATCCAAAACACAATTTCCCTACCAGTGAGGTTCGTTTCTACCCTGGGAGTTTTCAAGTTTAGAAATGGACTGGGAGGAAGTTTCCAGAAGGGGAAATGTGTCTAATGTTGAATGAATGGGTACCTGGCACCCCCTCCACCCAGGACCAAGGCGATGCTGTTTCCTGTCAGGATCCTGGCCAGGCGGGAGAAGTCAGAGTGACGATCTGGACATTTTTCAAACACGCGCTCGTACAGCTCTCTCTGCAAAACAGAAACAAGCTTCAATGTGGAAAATGCTCTAGAAGGCCCAGTAGGTGAGTACTGCCTCCATAACCCATGGAGGTTCAGGGTCAGTACCAGCTTGGGTAAGCTCCTTTTGGAGAACACTCTGCGGGGACAGGACAGGTGGTGGTGTCTGGAGATCCAGCTGCGCATGTTGAGCCACTCGGCGGTCCCGCTGGGCGGCGGGCCGTCCTCCCTGTGCAAGAGCACCAGCTGCTTCTGGGCTCGCACTGAGCTGCTCTCCAGCATCCGCTCCAGCTGCAGCAGGGACAGTTTTCAAAAACCAGAAGAAGACCAAACATTAAGATACGTTGTAGATTCCATCTTTTCTTCTATCTCATTTAGCCTACTTTTTAATCTGCTGACATGCACACGTCACAGCTTACACAACCATGTTTTTTGTATGACTGACGTCAGACATACATAACCAGACTGAAACTTATTAGACAACCCTTTGAAGGTACAGATTGCAGAAAACAATAAAAAGCTTAACATGCGCTACAGTTTTGGCCTCACTTGGTTCCATCCATAAGGTGAGCTAAGTGTGGCCCCCGCGCCGGACGGTGAATGTAACTCTGTATCTGTTCCATTTGTATGACATGTATGGCTTGTAACATTTGATCATTTTTCGGCATTAAAGACTGTTTTTATATAACCAAATCTCATTATTTCTCAAGGTAATTCACACCCAGGGGTTCTGCTCAACAGCGACAAAAATGAATGAACTTCAACAATACAACATATATAACTGATGCCACAGAGTCAGAGGTTCTATGATCACCGAGCAGGACAAGGTGAGAAAATATAACTTTTTAGGAAGCGTGACACTTGGAGATTTCTGTGAATCTCTGATTGACAACCCAAAGGCTACTACTGCAGCAGACAGAGACATATTCTGATGATGCATAACATTATGACCACCAGCCTAACCCCTTTAGAATAAACAGTGATTAGTTATGTAGCCACCGCTACATGAAGTTTTTCACAAATGACTGATGATCTGATTTAGTAAATAGGATCTTGATTCTCAAATCCGATTTTTTTTGCTGAAATCAAGTTTATCATAATTTTATTTTTGTGTGGTCATTCATACTACAAAATAAACCACATTCAGACTTCTGTGTGAACAGTTTATGTCCTCAAAAGCAACCCGCATGAATAGAGGAAGAACATAAATGTCACACAGCAGTGGTCTGTTTACGCAAGTAATAATGGATGGAACTGCCTATGGACCGATTTTAACGTTTGTTCAGCAATTAGAGCCCACTGCCACAAAATCATAAGAAGACAAAGGAAACTAATAGAAGCTATTAGCAATGGTGCTGTGTGGAGCACTTCTGTAGGGAAGTCTGTCTGGCTGTGTTGTCTGAACGACACAGCCAGTGGTTCACTGACACACTTCTTTCATCAGTTCATAGTCAAAATTTTCAGTCATTGTTTACATCCAGATTTATCGGGTCTGGCTTCTTCTGGTGCAGAATTATGATGCATGTCTCACATTAATGAAGTAAAATCGGAGAAACTACGATATGACTGTTCTGACTGCAGACACTTTGAAAACAATCAGATACACATCTGAATCAGTTCCACGTATGGAAGAAGCACTGATCTGATGATTTTGGGGTGAAAAGACTGGAATTGGGCCGTTCAGACTGCAGTGAAAAAGCTGCAGCATTTGCCTGCTGGGTCAACATAGCCAAAGTAACATTGACATGGGTGGCTGAGAACAAAGACTTTCAATTCAATTCAGTTTATTTAAAAAGAACCAAATCACAACAAATATCATCTTGAGGCAGTTGAGGTTGGCTTCCTCTGTTGCTCCAAAACTCGTGGAACTTCAGATGCTTACAGGTTCAGTATTGGAGTTTTCGGTGGTGGAAAAGGGACAGTAAAGGCACCATGACTACTCTGCAGCCTAACACACAACTTACTGAAACGAACTGTTAACTCAAAAAGCTTTCGGTCAGAACCAGATCAGGCCTTCCAGCAGTCTGAGCTAATGTTATTATGTTATTCACTTCTCTGGGATCGTACAGTATATGGAGGTGGATGTCTCTGACCTCGCCCACAGTGGGCTCTTGCTCCCCCAGCCCCACAATGATGATGCAGTCGGCCTGACGGATGCAGCGCTGGGTCCAGGGTGTGAGGCTGGAGTCGGACTGGTAGAGGACTATCCGGTGGATGTCTTCCTGCTGGCCGAGCCAGCTGGACAGTCGGTACTCATGGACACTTTGTAAATAAAGATTTCAGCAGATTAAATGAATGAATATTGTCTGGAAGTTTTAGATTATCAACCAGAAAGTTTTACTCCATGTTTGCAGATCTTACAATAAAGCATCAATGCAATGAAAAAGGAAAAGTTTCTTAGAGTTTGTATAATCAGTGACTAACCTGTCTAGGGCAGCAGAACCCAGTCTCTGTTTGATGATGTCACTAGTCAGCAGCAAGGTAGGGCCTGGTAGATGACCATAACAATAAAAAAACTGTTTACATAGCAACATCCTTTATATAATGACTTGGCACTAATGAATAAACGTTAATGTGGTGACAAAGAGTTTTACTTCCTGTCGATCTTGCTGTTTCTCTCCTGAAATAAAACTCTCTTTACTTCCTGTTTTGGTTTCCTCAGAACAGTGGGAACCAATAATACAGTCAGAACAGGTGCCGTGGTGGCACCTGTTCACCACGGGCGCGACCCACATTTGGAGGCCTTGAGTCCTCGACGCGGCCGTCGCGGGTTCGACTCCCGGACCCGGCGGCATTTGCCGCATGTCTTCCCCCCTCTCATTACCCCATTCCTGTCAACCTACTGTCAAAATAAGGGACACTAGAGCCCACAAAAAATTAAAAAAAATAAAATAAAAAAAATAATAAAAAAATTAAAAAAAATAAATAAATAAATACAGTCAGAACAGGAACATACAGCGACATAGATGCGGTATTTCACTAACATTACCACAAGTCTGAAGCTGCATAAAACCAAATAAGGTCTAAACTTTGCAATGTGATCCCAGAAAATATGTCAAGTCCACCTATAGAATCAGTGCCTTGAAAAACTATTTAACCATCATAGAGCTGAATAGTAGAAGGAAAATAATACAGGGGATTCAAAATCTTCAATAAAAGTCTACAGTGCATGGTGTGCATTTGTATTCAACCCCCTTACCCCAATTCCCCCTAAAAAATTAAATATAACTTATAATAGTGAGCAGATTCTACTCATGTGTAATTTAAGCTTGGTATAATAGCAGCTGTTGTGTGAAAATCCTTTTTAGAGAAGATTAGAGAACAAACAGCGCCATGGAAACCGACAAACCAACAGACAGGTCAGACAGGACTCAGTGGAGACGTGTAGAGCAGGATTCCCTTCTAAAACATCCCAAGCTTTGAATGTCTGATGGAGCTCTGAATGCCTGAGCTGCAGCCATGAGACATGGCTGTCCACCTTATTGTCATGGTGGCAAAGACAGAGTTTACGAACAAAGCAGCCATAAAGCCAAAGGTCCCTCTGGAGGAGATGCAGAGATCTATGATAATTGTGGGAGTATGTAAAAAAGTCCTTATTTTCAGGACTGGAAAGAAAACCTAGCGTTGGAGAAAAAAAAACTCCACCAGGGCCGCCATTTGCAGTTTTTCTATTGTAGAGGAAAGTGCTTGGTCAGATGCGACTAAAATGAAAGCTTCTGGCTAATATGCAAACCTCTAGGAGTAAGGAGAGTCCTGATACCAGGTTTTTACAGACAGTACAAGTACTTCAATATAGGTACTTGCTGACTGAGTAGTTGGTACTTATAAGTTGGTACTTATACTTCATATAGTAACTTTTGGAACAAATGCATTTTATTTAGAACAGGGTGGCGTGCAATCACTGACTACTTCAACAAATCAGAAGCAGAGCAGAACATATAGATTAAATAACCTTCAAATGCTATAAAGATAAATTTTTCACACCTCATCTTTTCAGGTGTTTATTTTTTTTCCAGTAATGAGTTACTTTATGTTGGTCTGTCAAATTAAATGTCTATAAATTACACAGAATATTGTTAATGTCAGGTGATGAAATATGAGAAAGCTGACAGGTATTGGCACTGTGCACTGTATAAACATCCCATCTGACAACATGAGGTAAGATGTGAAGAGTTTTCCCGACACTTGCAGCTTCTGAAGACAGCTGCAAGTGTTCTCAGACACGCTAAGAAGGCAGCGTGTCTGTGTGTGTGTGGGTGTGTGTGTGTGTGTGTGTGTGTGTGTACCGATGCCACTGAGAGCATGCTGGAGCTCCAGGGTGAAGGTGGTGAGTGGAACGTCGTCCGACACGGGCAGGATGGCCACAGTGGACAGATTAGAGGCTGGATTCCCAGCATCCCACTTACTGGTGGGCGTGTGAAGGCCCAGACCGCGACCTAGAGGACACAAAACCATTTCTGTCAGGAAAATTTTTTTTAATCAAAGAACTTAAAGAAAACAACCAGTGCTGGTTTTTGCTGGTTTTCTTTTGCGATGTTTTTTCTTTTGCTTCTTTTTGATTGCATAAAATATTTTAAATACATCCATTAAAACGTGATAATAGTTGATCTGTGTTTGTTACTTTCAAAAGAACAAACACAGCAAAAATGCCTTTAGCTGGTTTGTTGGTATCTACAGAAAAAATTATCATAAAAAAACAACAACAAATTCTTAACCTGGGGGAGGGTGAGACACTGGAATCAAAAGTAAGAAGAGAATGGATAGGGTAGATTTGGCACCAATGTGGAGAACCTGAGATTTGCTGCAGTTTAGTTGAAGAAAGTTTTTAACTTCACAGATACAATCAGTGAGGAAGGAGAGCAGAAGAGAGACAAGGGATTAGTTGTGATGTAGAGCTGGGTGTCATCAGCACAACAGTGAAAATGAACATCAAATTTGAAGAAGATATCGCCAAGTGGAAGGATGTAAATGATGAAGAGGAAGGGCCCCTGGACAGGAGCCTGAGGAACAGCTGAGGTGACAGTGGAGGGGTTAAATTAAAGGACTTGAGTTGTATAAACTGAGTGCAGCCAGAGAGGTAAGGAGTAAACCAGTCAACCTATTAAACCACTTCAATGACTCGGCTGCAGTATTGACTAAACTGTAGTTGGAACTGCAGTTGTGGCGGTTTGGAAACAATCTTTTTGTGATTACCGGTCAGAGGCCCGTTGACCTGCTGCATGTTGCCCAGGATCTTCTGTCCCAGCACATGGATCAGCCTGGTGACCACCTGAGGATATCTCCTCTTGATGGAGTTCAGCGCTCCTTCAGGCAGCTTGGCCAGCTCCGAGTCCCTGACAGCGTGGACCGTGGTGGCTCGATTCAGGTGTGTCAGGGCCTCCACCTGGTCAGACGCAGAAATCTGAGCTGTTCTTCTGTTCTCTTGAACGTTTTAACAGGGTTGTGGACACCAACGCGTCGGCAGCTCACCACACCAATCAGGTCGCCGCGGCCATACTCGCCAGCCAGCTCCTTCTTGCCGTTATCTTTGGCGATGACAGAGCGCAACCGACCGCTGAGGACGATGAAGGTGCTGTCTGACTTGTCTCCTTGTCTAAAAGCAGACAATTGGACTGATTGCTGAGTTGGACATCTGTTCAGTTTGAATAACATTGCCTGGGTGAGCATACCTGTAGACGGCGCGGCCAGCCTCTACGGCCATCCAGTCCAGGGCGAAGTCTATCTGCCTGACAAACGATGACATCCTCTTCACTACCGTGTGAGCTACGTTCAGCACCACCCTCGGCTCCTCCCGCATTATCCTGTCGTTACACACACCGAGACAGTCACACATTATTCATGATGAAAAGACAGAGGTGTTGTGGACAGTGTGGTCCTACTCATAGAAGTGGGCCTTGGATACGGAGAGGAAGGTGCAGTCTCGGTGGGCTCGAACGGTGAAGATGAGGGGCTCCCCTGTCAGGACGGCCAGGTGACCCACCATCTCTCCCGGGTGGGTGACGAAGAGCAGGCACTCTTCCTCACGGTCGATCATACGCTGGTAGACATGGAGCAGCCCTGAGATGACGAACGCCACGCTCACATCCTGAAAGAGGAAGATCACCAAGATTGTTTGTTTTTCAAAAAAACTCAGTCTCATCTAAAACACAACCAATTATGTCAAAAAATAGAAACTCTGAAAGAGCCTAGCTAAAGTATTTGCAGACTTTGGAAAAAAAAAAACCTTTAACAAAAAGCAAGTTCATGTGTTAAAAACAGACTTAAAGCTCTAACTATGCTGAAAAAATATTGGATTATTTGATACATTTAATGTTTGCTTTTTTTTGCTGCTATTTTGCTACAGCTTTTTTTCCTTTGGAGAAGGAGATGCCCTCAGCATGTCTATAAGCCTTTTAAGCATTTTAAAAATTTTCAGACATTTCATTCTTACAGCAGAAAAATATCACGTTTCTATTGGACTCACTTGATCTCCTTGATGGGCTACCACACACCCAGCTTTGACCTGGCGAAGGGTGACCCTTCCTTCCAACAGACTGGGGTCCTGTTGAGCAATGCCAGCAGATAATATTGTTCCTTTCTATATTAATATCATAGTACCATAAAACATCCACCTTATCTTACTGGGAGAAAGTTAAAAGATTTCCTGTGAAGGCTACCTGCAGCTGGATGACCTGCAGCAGATCCTTCTTAGCAGCCTGGAAGATGACGTTGACTTTGCTGTGGTGGACGGCTCCTCCTCCGGGCTCACCGTAGTGATAAACAGCAGAAGGAGAGTGCTGCACAGTCACACTCTTCTTCAGAATAGACTGAGGAGACATCACCATTCAGACTGAGCATGTGTGAGCCAAACGAGTGATGCTGCAGCTTCCCAGCATCCTGATTCAAGCTAACTCATTTTAACAATGAAACAAAGTGAATTGTTCTACAGAGACCTTAACAGAGCCTTGGTTCCCAGCCTCTTCTTTGGCAGACTGAGTCTGATCAAACACTCTGGTAACCTCTGAAGGGCCATCACCTGCAAAACACACACACACACACACACACCCAAGTTAGAATAGCCACAGTGTAGTATCTCTATATCCCGATACCTGTTAAAGGATTTATTACAGACCTGTGGAGAAACAGTTTTTTCACAGCAAAAATATTTAAAGAAGCAACGTGCTAAAAATTTAATAAAAATATTTTTTTAAGTGTCTGGGTTTTTTTCAATCTGTAAAATCTGAAGTTATATTGGAAAACGTGTAGTAAAAGAGTGACCATCACACATCACCCCTGAGATGAAAGCTGTGTTTGTTACTTTGCTTAGCTGATTAGCTAAGCAGAGGTCAATATTAGAAGACAACTGTAACAGACTAAAGACTGGGGGAAGGATTACCTTCCAGCAGGACAATGACTGTAAACATACAGTCACAGCTACAATAGAATGGATAGACTGAAGGATTTTAGTGTGCTACAAAGGGCCTAGCCAAAGTCCAGACCTACATCCAACTAAGAATCTCCAGCCACACTGGAAAATTGCTTTTTACAAAGACTCTGCAGCCAAAATGTCTGACCTGGGGAAATGTGAAAAGAAAAATGAGAAAAAAAGTGAAACTCTAAATGTGCCAAACTGCTACAGAACCATCATAAAAATCATGCAATTGTAACCGAAGCAAAAGCTGGTTTTACGAAACATTGACACAAGGAGGGTGCATACAAATGCACATCAAATTTTCAGATATTCTTTATTGAAAAATCCTGTATTCTTTTTCTTCTACTGCTTAATTGGTTAACTATAACTCATTATTCCTGAGATTTGTGGCTGTAGCATGACAAAATGTGAAAAAGCCTTTGGGGTAAGAATAATTTTCTAATGGCACAAAACACAACACTAAACATCTGACACATTGATGCAAAGTAAAACAAACTAAACACAGTCATTTATCTTGTAACAGCTGGCAACAAAAGTGAGTACACCCCTATGTGAAAATGTCCAAATTGTGCCCAATTAGCCTTGCGTTATGTCACTCATTAGTGTTACCAGGTCTCAGGTGTGAACAGGCAGCATTATATTTTCACACCCTCTCAAACTGGTCACTGGAAGTTCAACATGGCCACCATGAAGAGAACAACATAAAATTATTTGGATAAGATTATGTCAACCATGCCTGGTGGCGACCAGGTGAGGACAAAGGCAAGTGTTTTTGGACTGTAACCAGGCATGGTGGTGGGAGTGTCAGGGTTTGGGACTGGACTTGTGCTGCTGGTTGTGCAGAGGGAACCATGAATGTCAACGTACTGTGACACACTGATGCCATGCGGAAGTGGAAGAGGATCCCATGGCAACCTGTGAAGCTCTGGTGAACTTCCCTGTCCAAGAGAGTTATCAGAATCAGAATATACTTTACTGTTCCCCACAGGGAGATTGCTTATTTATTGACAAACTATTCCATCCAAATTGCATATACATGTTATATACGACCTAAACATAAAATATATAAATAAAATAATAAGTATGTACATGGAAATATGATATATATTAATATATCTATAAATGAGTAAATTTAAATTTAGACAAGTAAAGTTCGTGCTGAAAAATAATGGTGGCCGCATAAAATACTGACACTTTGGGAACAATTTGGACACTCTCAGTTAGGGGTAAGTTAGGGTTTGTTGCCAGTGGTTTAGAAATGAATGGTTGTGAAGTTGTGCTGTTTTGAGGAGAAAGCAAATTTACGCTCTTATATAAGATGTACACTGACTATTTTACATTGTATCAAAGTGTTGTTCCATGGAAAAATGCAATATTTACCGAGATGTGAGGGGAGTACTCACTTTTCTGAGATACTGTATGTATTTTCTTGACTTTTCTTCACATGATTGTCTGTGTTTTGATTATGCATGAGCAGAACATTACACGTGTGTACCTGAGCCCGGCAGGGAGTGAGACTTCTTATATTTAGCTGTAGCCATGTCCCCGACGCTGAACTTTTCTGTCATGAAAGAAAAACAGACAAAAAAAAACTTCAAATGAAAATGATAAGAGCAACATCACAGAACCCCTGGAGACACGGCACTCATTTCCAACCTGCATCAGCTTTTTCAGAGCCCAGGTCTTCAGAGTGGGATGGCTGCCTACGAAACCCTTTGTGTTGATAAGCCTCACCCAGAACATTGGCTACGGACACCAGAGATATAGCCTGACTTTCCTAATACACAAATTTAAAAAAAAGTCTTAAAAGTGTTTCAATTTATCCTCTAACAATTAATAAGTTTCTCATGATTTCTAGTGCAATTACAGTACCGGGTTGAAAAGCTCAGTGGTAAGGCCAAGGTAGTTGTGTAAGGCAAGAAAGGTTACTCTCTGGAGACGCACCATAATAATCTAGAGGGGGAAAGAATGCAGAGAATGCAAAGAATGTTGATCCTACTGCATCAACGATATGCAGTAGGAATATATTTTTAAAACAGCGTCTGTATCAACATGCAGCTGAGATTTACCTGAATGACGCGGACCAAAGTCTCTGGGTACTTTTCAAAGACGGACTGAAAGGCCACGGCTGGAAGACGCAGGACGGTGGACGGAACTGCAGCCCTGGCGGACACTGTTTTATAAGGAGCTGGGTAACCCTGAAATTCACAGAATGCACTGTCTGACAGGAAGGGGGCGCTCTAGACTGTTCAATAACAACAAAGAGTAGCAAAGTAGGTGAAAGAGAAGGAGGCTGTAGACCTACGGTGATAATGTCCAGGATACTGAGCAGACTGTGGACACTGTCCCCTGGCAGGACGTCCTTCACAACTGCATCTGTCCCATCCTGAAAGACAGAAAGAAACCCACAACACTCTGGATGAGGATGAGAACAGAGTGGCAGACAGCGCCGGCAACTGCTCTGAATTCATCTTATTCCAGATTTTTAGTGAACCCATTCAAACTGCTGGAAGGTAACAAATGACTCTTTTGTTAATAAATTAATCTGATGATTAATAGATAAATCAGAAATAATTTGGCACATTCTGCTAATTTCCCATTTAACAATTTGAGCCTTTTTATAAAATATTAGACCTACATAAAACAAATGCATATAAAAAAATCAATTCATGTGACACGTGTTCTAAGACTATAACCAGATCTTTAACTTTTGTGTTTTTTCTAGTTGATTGCTTCACCAACAATTCCATCAGCTATGAAAAAAATGTCTGTTGCTAATATGTTCTCCCTCTCATGCTGTAGCACTTTCAATTCTGATCCAAAATACTTTCAGGTGAAAATCCCAACCTAGATACTGAAAAGCTTTGGCTGACTTGGATTATTTTATTACAAAGTCCAAATATTTCAAAGTTTTAAGCTGGTAGCAGGTTATACAGATACATCTTGATCCTGAGGCACATCCTGCAGTATAACACTACTACAAGCCTACTTAGGTCTTGCAGTATTGCCAGAATTAACCCTGGTTACTAACAGCAGCAGAATTAACCATTATATAAACCTGGAAATATCACAATAAAACCAGTGATATATAACTGGCATTGCAAATCTTCTGCTGTGTGTCGGCCCTGGCTGGTGACCGGCTTGGACTGAAACTACAAAAATCTGATGTTTCTGTCTCGTTAGTGAATGCACCATGACATGCAGTAAAACGTCACTCTTCTGGGTGGACTCTACTGATGGAGGAAGACTCAAAGTTAGTTATGTTTTATTGTGTAATAGTATTTGACCTTTCAGACTTTGTTGTGGAACATTCTGGACTAGAAAATGTTGGAAAATTTTACAGTTTAAACAAATACATACATCCTGCAGAATAAACATGTATGAAATGCTAATGCTAGGCTAAAATGCTAACGCTGTTACTATTTTGTGGATTTTAAAATCGTAACTGTTCTTTACATAGTGGTGTGACATTGTCTCTGCTCGTAATATATATATATATAAAAAATCTTCATTTACAGCAGGAGGGCTAGCAAGAAGCATGTTGAGTATTGTTTTGATATTTTGTATTATTTTGAAAGTGAACTCAGATTTGTCTAAAATTGGTATCAGCAGATCAAGACTTAAAAAAAATACTTGCACCACAGAAGGTAGATCTCAACACAAAAACTGTTGTAACTAACTTTATTAAGTAAACAGCTCATTTATGTTCATTTATTTCTTAAAGATAGGCAACAAGATTCTATGAAACAGTGTCACTGCTTTTAAATTGTTTTTTTTTATTATTATTGTTTTACACTTGTGTATATGCATTAATTGGTTTTATTCTGTAACAAGGTTGCTGCGTATTACAGACTTCTGCCCAGGTCACTCTTGAAAATGAGATCTAGATCTCAACGGGGTTTACCTGGTTAAATAAAGGGAAAAAAAAAGTGACATGTTCAAAATAGCCCAAATAGTAAAAAAAGTAGTGGGAAACCCCCCCCAGCTAAAACATATAAAGTTTAAACAGAAGTTAAATGATCCAATAAACATATTTTCTGTGAAGCTTTGAGAATTTTAGTCTTACACTCTCATGGATGCAGAGCTCCAGGCGGCCATCTTGAACAACGTAAATGCTGTCATCAGTGTCACCAGGTCGGAAGAGTCCCTCCCCCTGGTGCAGCTGGATCAGCACCATGTGGCGGCAGAGTTCCAAGAAGAGAGGCTTCTCAAAGTGGCCAAGCACCCTAAATGCAACATTCTGACAATTACTGACAATACTCAGCCTTAATATAACACTTCCTTTACTATTAGCCAAATGCAAAGAATCAAACGAGTCATTGGAAGCTACTAATAATGGCAGACATGAACTTATCTGATCGTTTCCAGCAGGCACGTGCAGGGGGGGAGGGGAGGCGCAGGGAGCTGGAGCCCTTGCCCCTTTTATCCTTGATGCCCCTATGCACCTTTTAAGTTTATTTTCTTTTCTTTTCTTTTTTTTTATCTGTATGTCAGAAGGCCTGCTTGTGCCCATCAGCAATAATGTTTAGCTAAATATAATAATTTCACAAAATAAACTAGTCTGGCTGCCCTCAGTCTAATAATGATTATCAGTTTCTGCCTCCATGTTGTTCAGACACCGGGTCCATGGTGAGGAGGAGGGGGGGGGG